>JALJVW010000206.1:543815-579920 GCA_024865655.1 Emberiza elegans
CTTTTCATGTATTTTAAAAGATCTTGCAGATGCTGTGCTACTGACTTTAAGCAAGCTTTGCTGTCTTAGGAATGCAAATCAGCTGCAGAGGCATGTCCTCAAGACTTCCAGATCCCATGTAACAAAAAATGTGATTAAAAACATTCTTTAGGAGAGAATCACTATCAGTACATAACACATAAACAAGGGAACCCCTATTCTGTCTCTATGTACAGCAGCTCACTCAGTAGTGAAAAAAAAATGAAACAATTAGAACACAATTATTAACATGCCCACATTAAGTTTACACAGTAAATTAGTAAAATGGTTTTAGAGACAAACAATTCCATTCTTATCATGGTTCATCTCGTAGTGGAATTTCAGACATTTGCACTGCTGAATATAACAATTTTCATCAAACCATAAAATTAAACTGCAGTAGTTTTAGAGAAGAAAAAAAGAACCTATGAAACATGCATATAGTACTTTTTTCAGGCAGAATGCACTAAAAGACCAAGCACCTTTCAAGAAAAGAGTAAAATATTAGCATTGTGCTCCAAAGTTCATTATCCATTAAAATTGCTTGAAATGTTGGAGATGCAGGTCTAAGCTGTCTGTGATGAACTGAAAAGTGCCACTCATGTTTACTGACAAGATACACTGCAAAGCCAAAGGAAAGGAGGCAAGGGTGAAGGCAGAGAGGGCAAGCTGAGTGAAAGAAGAAGGGACAGAGCTCAGACCTGACTTTCTAATACTTCTGAGAAGCAAGCACAAAGACTCTGTGACATTTTCTATTTTGTGTTATGACCCTATATATTTTTCCTAAGGTGAAAGAGTGACAAAGAAGGAGTTTAAACTCCCCTTTTTCTGTCTCTGTCCAGTTCCCTGGTGCCACGAGGAACCAGAGAGGTCCCAGTATGCAGCTTTTGATGTCTGAGGCATACTTGCCTCATAGAACAAATGGAAGCAATCAAACTGATGTTTGGACCCTCTATCAAAACTCTCCCTTCAGTCCTGTTCGTCTTCTGTGAAAAAAAATCTGCCTAAATGTGACAATCTTCTACCTGTTCATTTTTCTAGTCACTCGCCTGCAACAAAATGCTGAACCCAGCTCACTGCGGCCTGAATAACAAAAGTGAGGGCTGTTTTTTTGATTGTCAAGCAGTATACCTAAACCGTTTTATTTTAAAACCAGAAAACACCTGACTTTTCAAAGGCTGTTTTTAATAATCTGAAATTGATACTGGTAAAAAGAAACTCAGTTCAGTTTATATTCAGTGTTGTTCAGTATCACAAAACAGCTGAGAAGCCTTGCATTTTTTTCTTGGTCTGTCTCTCAACTGTGATTCAGTAACTCTCCTTTTAGGGTTGCAGTCTTTACCCAATCAGGTGCTGCTTCTGCCTTAATAGAAAAATTGTTTACATTAAAGCAGTAGGAACCAGGCTCTTTATTCTGCTGCATCCTGTACACTGTACCATGCAATAGCTGGCTACTCTAAGACTCTATTAGATTTTCATGGAAAATTCAGATCTGAAGTAAGAGAGTGTTCTACATGTATTACACAAATACACTTCGTCTTGGATGCACAAATTAGACCAATTACCTTTCCAGTGCTAATGGCACAATAAGGTGTTTTTCTCACTAAGAAAGCAGAAAAACGATGCCACATTCCTCATTTAAGAAAGACTCATGTTTACTAAATCTTACACCTTTCATGTTTTTGAAAAGAAATTCAGTACTACTATAACATTACTAAAAATTCCTCAGGGGAGGAAAAAGACTCAGCCTGGACAAATTTTCTTCTACGTAGACAGAAATTATGTATACTCCAAGCAGCCCTCATTTCTTCTACTTTTGAAAAAGACCCACCACGGCACACAAAAAATTACAAGGCTTCCTCGGCAGGAAAGTGACTAGACAAAATTCTCGAGCCCTGCCTCATTCCCTCAGTCATTGTCAGCGATTGCAGAAAACTCATACTGACAGAACTCCCTGTCTGCAAACCTTCTCCGTTTCCGGGCAGACTCCCAACGTTGCTACATGACTACAAAAGGCGTAACTCTTCTTCCCACTTAATTTCTAGAGCTCGCAGCAGCAGGCCGCAGGCTGCGTGCGTGCTCCAAGCTCCTCGCCCCGCAAGCGGAGCGGCCCCTGTCTGAGGCTGCTTCGCTTTAGTGAACTCCCGCCGCCCTCCCCTTTTCCCGGGGTCACGTTTCGCTGCCGTTGCGGCGAGCGCGACCAGCCAAACACAAGACCAACCCACAAAACTGAGTTTTCAGACTTAGGAAAACGCACAAAACAGGGGCGCAGGGAACCACAAACCTACCTACGGAAGCCAGCGCGACAGCTGCTCTCCCTCGGGGCTGTGCGAAATCGTCCTTCCCTCCCTCCGTGCCGCATGCTGTCTAAAGCTCACGGAATCGAGGCAGCGGGGCGCGCCAACCCGCCCACGCAGAGACTTGGGAAAAGCTACTGCCCGCATTTGCCAGCACCCGCCACTCTCCCTCGCGTGTTAGAACTTCACCGCGAAGTGGGTTCCAGTGTCTGCGGCGAGAGAAGCACAGGCTCCCTTGTCTCAATACAGCCACCCAGACGAAGAATGGCCAGAGTTCGCTTCATACAGGCAGAAAGTATTTCCCCGATAGTTGTTAGATTAGGCTTCCCGCTCGCTCTTTAGCTCGACTGCCCATTCAGTGTATGCCTGCTGTGCTGACTCCACCTCATTTGCGTTTGACTTGTACCCCCCACTTTCCCCGCCCAGCTCTCACCGCTTCTTCCACGCAGAGCGCCTCTCCCAGCAGGTCCTGTGCTCCGCGCAGCGCCGCGGGGGCGGAGAGCGAGCGGTCGGTACACGACCCGGGGAGACTGGGAACTTGGGTTGGGGGGAGGGGTTGCGTGTGGTGGTATGTGGGTGATTTTGGTGGGTTTTTTGTGTGTTGGTGGGCGGGTGTTGTTCTTCCCCCACCACTTCATTTGACCTCATTTATTATCTCTCTTTCAGAGAGATGCAAGACACGAAACCGAGAATTGACAGATTAGTGCTTTTTAATGTTGACCAAAGCCCAGATACTCCATTACACCAAAGTGGCCCAAACCCCTTGGATAAATTTAGCATCCAGAGCTTTGAATAAAGTTTTACTCACTTCCCAAGATTACAAAACACGTATACCCTTATTGTGTTGCATTCAACATCCCTCCTAGCATTGTTCTAAGCACGTTTTATTCACAGGTCAGGAAGATGAGTGGAAACACTGCAGCTCCACAATGAGCAGCACATTTCCTTTTCAGATTGTTCATCAGTGCTCAGCACACAGTATTTTCTGAAAGGATCACTGCAGGAAATTACTAGATCTAGACAGAAACAAATACAACCATTTAAAACTTTCCCATGATGAATTATTCTATTGCTTTCAAATTTCTACCAGCACCATGTTTTGAATGTGTGTACTAAACCGTTTTGCTAATATTAAAATACACAAGCTGGCTTGGTTATAGAGTTGAGTACTGGTAAAGTAATTAACATTTTGCTTTCTTCCACAGACCATAATGTAAATCAAACTATTCCTTTATAAGAATATTCATTCCTTCCACTGTTTTCCTTCATAGCAGCTGCTCCTATTAAACATGTCTCATAAAGATTGCACTCAGAAGAACCAAATAGCAAAGGTTAGTTGTGATATACACCATATTATCAGGTAAAAAGAAAAGAAAATCCTTGCCATGGGGTCAGAAGAGGTTATTATGCAGCAGTTCAGAAATTACATCCATTACTTTGCATAATTTATTATACAACTACACTTTGTCTTGGATGCTTCCTGGCAGAGCTAGATACAGGTAAACACAAACTCCACACTTCTATAAAGAATAATGGTTAGAGAAAATTTCTCTCCATAGAAAGCATGCTTGTTTCTGCATAAAAAGGACGGTAATCACAGGACCTTTGGATATCTCATTCTTTTCCTGATTTTCAAATCTAGAAAGATTTGCTTGTTTGGCTATTTACACTTGCTGAATTAGATGGGAACAAGGATAGTAACCTTTAACAAAGAAGATAACAGTAGTCCGAGATGACATATGAAGAAGGCTCATTAAGTAAGAAACTTACTTTCCAAAGTATTATAAGGATGTAATTAAGCAGAAATAATGTAATTAAAAGTATTAATATAATTAAGTTTTGTCAGCATTTATCAAATTCACCCTTTTTGAAGATTTTTTTGCATGGATCCTTCTAATAGACTCAGTTATATTTAAGGGGCTACTCATTAAGAATATCCCTCTGACATGAACAATTAGTAACAAACAAAAGGGCACATAACAAAAATCTCACATTTTGCTTGTCTTTCTGTCACAAATTCAAAGTTTCAACCAGATGAGACTTTCTTCTCCAAGGAAGAAAAAAGTCTGAAACTCTAAAGCCAGAAGATAAAAAGAGCAAGGCTGATTGCACACAAAAGAAGAGTTAGGAAGAAAAGGAAAGGCAGTAATGGATGTCTCCAGTGAGGAACTGATTTGGTTTAGGTCAGTGTGTAAGATACTGCCATCTCAAAAGGAGAAAGTGTGTTATTTGGCAAGAAGAATTGATTTAATGGCTGTTTCAGGCATAGCAAAGCAAATCAGGATCAGGTCTTTCAATCTCTGCCAGGTGGTACCAGTGTACAGTTCTCCTAGATATAGTACATAAGATTCCTGGCTTGATCAGAACCATTACACTGCAAATTCTAATGAAAATACTTTAAAATGTAGAGCTGGAATTGTAACATGCACCTTCCTCCAGCAAGAATCCCTGAAGCAGAGTGGCTATGCTGTGGCCTTCATAATAATTCTGCAAACTCCACAATTTGTGAAGGAATGTCATGTGTTTCCCTGCTACTCTGATGATTGACAGAAACATAGGAGTCAATGTCAAGTAGACTGCTCATTTCAGATTTTGTCTACAAGGTGCCTGAATATAAATGGCTTTGTGAAATAACTTGCCTAACTCAGGCATAGAAAAACACAGATGAATTTGGTTTTCTCGCCCTCTGCAAGAGGGAATAAACATGAAGAGAATTAACATAGGGGAGAACAGCATCTTAAAAAACAAAGAGCAATATGACCTTTAGACTATAAACAAATAAGTGGAACTGAATGTGTATTTCCTCTCTGTTCCCACTCAACAGCGGAAGGTCTGTCATTCTGAAACTGCAGAATATCTTTAACTTGTAAATGCAGTAGACAAACCCGCCCATTCACTCAAACACAGGATCATTTTTGTTATGTTTGCCTAATTATCCCCTCATAAAAACACCCCAAACAATATTTGAGATAGCAGCAATTTTAATTAAATAATTTAGAAAATATATAAAGAAGGGATAATTTGGTTCTAACAATAGCGCATAAGCAAAGGATAACCGCGGAGTACGGAGTGCAGGGCTTTTGGACCCGTGCCACCCTCCGTACGAGCTTGCCAAGTGAAGATTCCCCCCTTATATGCCATGTGTTAATACCATATTCTCCCAGTTCCGGTTCGTCATCTACCTATCTCCGCCCTCATGAACACCTTTACTGCGCATGCACCATCACTCAGTTCGGTGGTCGCACAAGTCTTTGGGGGTCGTCACTGATGAAGGCCTCTCCTCTTCCTCGATGTCTTTTAATTCACCTTTGGGTTACACATGCGCACCAAGCTAATACATCATAAGCCAAAAGCACATATCACTGTATCTACATATCAAAGCAATAAATCCCTTATAATTAGCATTTTTCTGGGACCCAACCAGGTTCTTGTTCATTTTTAGCATCTGTATCTTCAGTTTCTTCCTCCTGTCCTTGTGAATGCCGGGGGGGGGGTGGAGCCCCTCCTCTCCCTCTCTTCTTTTGGTATTACAACTTTTAACTATTTTTATTATTCCTAAATAGTAATTCTTATATGGTAGGCCCTGTCCTTGTGAACATCTCCTGGAGTGGGGAGGGGGGGTGGAGTCCCTCCTCTCCCTCTCTTCTTTTAACATTACAACTTTTAACCATTTTACCTATTCCTAAATATTAATTACGGTACCAATATTGATTACTCTTTCAATTTTATCAGCACGAATCATACCTATTTTTCACATTTTAAAACTGCAATTTTTTTGAAAATATGTGCTCACAGCTGCACTTAGATTTTTGGAGCTCTCTTCTTCGGGCTTCCCTCAAACTACATGGAATAATTTGGCACATCAGTCATGAAGTGCCATGTCACATAGCAGGAGGCCTCATCCTGGAAAAGTTGAAAAAATTTCATAGAATCATAGCAAGAGCAGTAGCTGTTCCCATGGTTTTTGTTAATTTAACCTTTTCCAGACAAAGTAACTAGTGACGTCTCAAAAATGTATGCTATGCACATGCACTGCAAACAAGCAACCTCAGGTGTGTGTAAAAACAAACACATCTGCCAGGCTGTCTGCTCATCCAATCCTGTATTTCTATTTAAATGGGTTTTAAGTTTCTATCAATAGCATATTGTTTGCATTTTCAAAAGAAGCAAATATTAGTGATGGATTTCTCAGCTTCAGATTATTTTGGTTTTTTATATATGTGTAAGATATTATTCATCTGTATTCAATAAATATATACAAAGATTGTTATTTATCAAATGACTGATTTATGAGGGGAAATACATTACTTTTTCCCATAGAAATCAAAAGAAAGAGAAACCAAACTCTCTAAAACAGAATGCTTTAAAAACCAGTCAAGTAATCACTTTTTCAGTGGTTCTTAGCAAGAAAAAAGAAAGAGGAAAAAAACAAAACCAAATAACCATCACCACCCACCAGTGTATTATCAGGGTGCATTTCAAATTTAACTGAAGAGGTACATATGCTTTGAGACCATGATCAAGCAACACTGAAGCATCATATGAACACATTTTTCCCATGTAATATTTGATTATATAAACAACTTTTTTTGGCATTTGGAACTTCAGAATTATACAGCTTATTTTATTGCCTGAATTTTAGAATTTTTGAGCTCTCACTGATACTAGTGAACATAACAAGAAACTGTGTTCAGCACCCTTGGAAGTGCCATCATCTTTTCAACTAATGAATGCATATTCCAAGTACAGTCAGTTATCTAGTATGGCAAGTATTAAAAAAAAATACAAAAATAAATTAACACCAGATAATGCTACTGCTTTCTCACAAGAGAAAATGCCTTTGGATTAGAGCTACAGGAAAGATGAAAGCTGCAAGCTGCACAATTAAACTTTCAGATGTATTGGTTCCTGAATGAAACTGCAACAGGCAATAATGTGTCTTATACAAAACTTCAAGTTTTTTCTCATTAATAAATCCTTTTGAAATAAGGCAGTTGTTTCATTTACAGTTCACAGTGGTATGAAAAGTTAGTCAAGACAAAACAAGTAACAGACAAACTGGATTAAAGTGTGGTGCCCCAAATAAGGGAAGTGCGTAGAGGGTGGGTAGATTCTTGATTAAGAACCTATCAGCAGTTGCTTGATTTAATGGTAGTAGTGAGGGATCAAGGACCAGTAAGACTTGTTGAGGTACCATTGATGAAAGACATATAACATGCCAGAGACTTTACAGATGTCCCAAGCTAGAAATCTTATTTCATGTGAACTCCTGTAGGAAAACTCTTTTGTCACAAGACCTGCCATTCCTTTAATGCCGTTCAACATTTGAATTCAGGATAAAATGAGTGGATAAGAAAGTAGAGAGCCTCTTTCTGTATTTAGGGTCTCCACTGTAGTGAACCCCAAGGATACAGGAAAAGCTCCTTGGAGAATTGAATGCTGAGTCATTCCTGAGCGGGCGTTGTCCTGTTCCTCTGACCCGACCGTGTTGAGACCCTGTCCTTTAATCAGTTAAGACAATACTATTGTAACTCTTTTAGCTATTGGTCAGTTAAGGAATATGCTTAAACCTGCGGCTATTGGCTGGTTCTGGATCCATGCCAAGGCTATAAAAATAGCCCTCTGTACCCCCTTTCCGGGGAGAAGAAGAAACGCTGTAACCCTTCGCGGACCTCCCGAATAAACTTCACTGCGGAATTTCGGCGTATTCTCTTCCCCTCTCTCTCCGTCTGCTACGCCATTGCCCCGGGCAATTCCTCCTAGCTGCTGAGCTGAACTCACGAGAGAGCTGAAATCACTAAAGCTGAATATCACTGGCTTGCTAGGAAGGAGCTCGGCGGCTTGGTCCCTTGCTTAACTCAGCTATTGGGTCTCTGCTAAAGACTTGATATACTGAGCTAACTGGGCATATATAATAATAATTGGGCTTACCTAGAGAGGCTCTCATTATTATTATATAGTGGCGCAACGACGTTCGTCCACGGATCCCTTCGGAGATTCCTACTTGAGCATCGAAACCCCCCGGGGCTTCAGTTAATTGCCTGCCGAACGCCGCTTCGCTGGGAAAAGGGACTTCTTCGTTCTAGAGGGAAACCTCTTTCCGAGCGGTCAGATTCGAACCTCACTTCTAAAACCTGAACATAGACTGTTCGAGGAGAACTGACTTAGCAGACGCCTTCCACAGAATTCACCCCAAAGGATTGGTATGTATAAACTAACAGCCGCGCGCGCCCTTTTGGGGTTCTGATTTTTTTTTGAGTTTTTTTTCTTTTTTTTCTGTTTTTTTCTGTTGGAAGGAATATGGGTGCCTCTTTACGCACCCCAAAGCTTTCTGATATCGAGAGAGAGATTTATTTAACCATTGTAGAAATTCTATCTACTAACAACTTTTCCTTTTCTTCTGGTAAACTTTCAAAAAGCAGTCTTAAAAGATTTATTTTATGGATTACCTCGCATTTTCCTGAAACTAATAAGAACACTGTTACTGACGATTCCTTTTGGGACAAAATTGGCAACACTCTCTATATAACTCAAACTAGACAAGATTTCTCTGTAACTAATTTCTTGCCTTTATTTCATTTTATAACTAAAAGTGTTCAGAATTTTAACTCGAAAAAGCTCTTGCAAACGTGCTCTGTCAGTGGCCTTTCGAATGCAAATGGCTTGAGTGATAAGACTCTGCTAATCAGCCCGGCCACTACTGTGCCCGCGGGCTCTGAGATAACACTTTCCTCTTCTACCGCGGGTCCTGGGGGGCTCGACCCCCACAGTCGTTTCTTATCTAACTCGCCACACATCCTGCCTACCCCTGCCCTGGCCCCTAGTCCATGCCAGGTTCCAGGGGTCGGGTTCCCGTCCTCAACCAATCCCCCCCCCGCCGCGCCCCACCCCGCCCCCTCCCCTGTTCTCCCTCCGGCCGCGTTTCCGCCGTCCCCCTCCGATTTCCCCCCCACCGCCGCCGCTCCGTGTTCGCCCCTCCCCGCGCCGCCCCTACCCGGGACCTGCCCCGCCCCCGTCCCCCTCCCCTTTCCCGCGGTTCCCTCCGCCTCTGTTCCCCCCCTCATCCTGCCCTGGCTGGCACCCTCCCTCCTCTCCTGCCGTCCCGCCCCCCCTCTCCTGCCGGCTCTGTCCCCCCCGCCTCCTGTCCTCAGCCTTTCCCGGGACAGGAGAATTTTACTAGCGCCGTCCAAACACCTATCAATCCTGTAACTGCGGCATTTCAATCCGGCACCTTGGTCGTGCCCCCGACTCCCCTATCCCTGCACCCCCCCCACCCTGTTAAGCCCCCCTGTCCTCTCTCCGCGCCTCCTCAACACCCCCCCTCCCCGAGCAGAATTTCAGAAACCCCCCAAGTTATGAAAACCCCCGACTGTTCTCGTGCTTGCTGTGCTTCTACTCTGGTGCCAATAGCGCCACCCTCTGACCAGCCTGTGAAACCCTTGAAAAACGTTTCTAAGCGATTAAAACGCAAATCCAAATTAATAATACAGTCCTCCTCAGAGGCCTCCTCCAGTGAATCAGATTCTGAAACGATTCATTCAGATCCATGGGCTTTCATTAAAATGGAGGTTGTCAAGGCTGGTGATTGGGATCTTGCACAGAAAATTAATGCATTTCCAGTCGAGTACTTGCAAGGACGGAACGGTGGAGCTGCCGCCACTAAAAGGTGGACAGCAATTTCGAATAAGGAATTAGTACAATTAAGAAATATAGCCAAAGACCATGGCAGAAGTGCACATATCTTTAGAAATTTTCTAGAAGCTATGTTCTCTGCATATGTTTTACTTCCACATGATGTAAAAAATATTGCAAATTGCCTCCTATCCCCAGCAGAATATATGCTATGGGAAAGGAATTGGAAAAAACATTTGAAAATATTATCAGATTCCTATGCTGCAGATGCTAATAAGACGAACTTTTCAGTGGATCAGCTTGCAGGTGAAGGTGCATTACAACAACCTGCTAATCAATTAGAAACTTTAACAAAAGACGCTTTACAAGATGTTGCAACTGCAGCAAAAACCTCTCTGCTTCTCATGCATGATGAGTCACTGCCAACAATGCATTTTTCTACTATGAAACAAGGGTTGGATGAAAGCTTCATTAAATTTGTAGACAGAATTAAAGATGCTTTGGAGAAACAGATTGAAAGTGCAGAGGCAAGGAAGGAACTCTTATGTAAGCTTGCTTTAAGTAATTCAAATGAAAGGTGCAAAGCTATTTTGAGGTCCCTACCCGTGGATACAAACCCTACTATAGAGCAAATGCTAGAATGCTGTACGCGTCACATGTCCACTGAGAACACAGTGGCTCAAGCTGTCACTAAGGGTATTGCTGAAGGAGTTTCTGGGGTTTATGCAGTAATGACTTCTAAAGACCAAGCTAAGTGCCATCACTGTGGCCAACTTGGACATTACATCAAGGACTGTCCTGAGAGATCACCTCCTCGATACCACCGCTACCCTCATCAGAGACCCCAGATCCAGCAACGCCTCCAGCAGCGTCCGGGAACGCCTTGGAGCCGGTCCAGGGGCCCCAGGCGATGACAACAAATCAAAGGCCATTCAGACCCAACCACGCTTCAGCCCAAGGCGTTCCAGACCACAAGAAGAGGATTCAACCCACGGGACAACCCAGATGGGAACCCGCCGACAACTGGGAACTGCTTTGTCCATTGAGTTTACTAATGATAATGTCCACAGAATTCCCACTGGTAAATATGGACCTAAAGGTGATCCCTCAGACATTTTAATTACAGGGACTCTCTTAATTGCCCAAAGGAAATATTTGTTGTTCCAGAAGTGCTTACGGTGATGCCAGGACAAGAAATCCTCATCCAGGTATATTGTATGGACTTACCATTTTTCCTTTCAAAGGGAACTCCAATCGCACAAGCCTTTTTGCTTCCAAAGAATCACAGGGAACAGATACCTCTCAACCCTACAGCCATGTGGGTACAAGTCGTGGGAACATCCAAGCCTTTCATCGAGTGCGGCCTCACCTGCAAAGGAGAGTTGACCCACCTGCCAGGGATGCTGGACACCGGTGCTGACGTGACCATCATCGCTCGCTCAGATTGGCCTAAGCGCTGGGAGCTACAACCTGTTGCAGGTATGATTTCCGGGATTGGTGGAAATACAGTATCCATGAGGAGCAAGCACAACATCCTTGTTGAAGGTCCTGATGGTCAGATGGCAACCATCCGCCCATTTGTGGTAAGGGCCCCCATCACCCTTTGGGGCAGAGACATTTTATCCCAGTGGGGAGCCACTTTAAGCATTCCCACTCGGGATTTTTCAGTGGGGCCACTGAGTTAGGGGCGCTTCCTGAAACACCTCGACTCATCTGGAAAAGTGACAAGCCTATACATGTCCAACAGTGGCCCTTTCTAAAATTAAGCTGCGCGCGCCCTAAACGCTCTTGTGGAAGAACAGCTAGCTAAAGGTCACATCGTTGAGTCCGACAGCCCTTGGAATTCTCCTGTCTTCGTCCTACCAAAACCTGGGACTAACAGATGGAGGCTTCTCCACGACCTTCGCAGAATCAACGAGGTCATCGAGGACACGGGCTCTCTCCAGCCTGGTTTGCCCTCCCCATCGATGTTGCCTAGAGACTGGGAACTTGTTGTCATAGACATTAAGGACTGTTTCTTCAGCATTCCTCTACATCCAGATGATGCTCCTCGGTTTGCCTTCTCCGTTCCTCGCTCAACAACGAGGCCCCGCTCAAAAGATACCATTGGACCGTTCTTCCTCAGGGACTTAAAACGTCGCCGAGTATCTGCCAGTGGTATGTGGCTCACATCTTGTCTCCCATTCGAAATTATTTCCAGATTCCATAATCTACCATTATATGGATGATATCCTGGTGTGTGCTTCAGACAAAACTCATTTGGACAACACAGTTAAAAGACTATTGAAGCCATAGAAAAGGCAGGGATGGAGATTCGTGAGGACAAAATCCAGTACATCAAGCCATGGACTTACCTCGGAGTCCAGATCCGGGAAAGGACCATCGTACCCCAGCAGATCACTATACTTAATGATCCAAAAACCTTGAGAGACTTACACAGCCTGTGTGGATCCATCAACTGGGTACGTCCACTGCTAGGAATTACAACAGAGGACCTTGTTCCCTTGTTCAACCTTCTTAGGGGACCTAAGGAATTGGACTCTCCTGCACCCTCACAGAAGAAGCCAGAGGTGCTATTGTCAAAGTCCAGGAAGCTCTGTCTTCACGCAAAGCTCATCGCTTGACCCCAGCCTGCCTTTCCAGTTCATCATTCTGGGAAAAGCACCCCGATTCCATGGACTGATTTTTCAATGGGACTCTCAGCTTCGAGATCCTCTGCTGATACTAGAATGGATTTTTACAAGTAACCAGCCCACAAAGACACTTACCACCTACCAGGAGATCATAGCTCACCTAATAAAAAGGCTAGGACTCGCCTTTCGCTCTCTTTCAGGTTGTGACTTTGAATGCATATACTTGCCAATAACTCTTACTGATTTTGAGGATCTGATCCAAACTGATGAGAGTCTTCAATTTGCCTTAGACAGCTACACAGGTCGAACCACAGCTCAAATCCCAAAGCACAAACTTTTTAATTCTAAGGAAACCTTTCATTTGATTCCAAAACGAATCCAAAGCGTAAAACCTCTTAAAGCTCTAACCCTCTTTACTGATGGCTCAGGGTCCTCCCACAAGTCAGTGATTACATGGAGAGACCCCAAACTCAAAATTGGGAATCTGACATACAAATGTACAGGGCTCACCACAGATTGCAGAATTAGCAGCTGTAGTCAGAGCTTTTGAAAGATTTAAAAATGAACCCTTTAATCTGGTCACAGATTCTGCTTATGTTGCTGGTATAGCTATGAGAGCAGAACACGCTCTTCTTAAAGAGGTTTCTAACCCAAAGTTGTACCAACTGCTCTCTAAATTGGTACGCCTAATCTCCCACAGAAAGCAGCCTTACCATATAATGCATGTGAGGTCCCACACGGACCTTCAAGGTATTGTTGCAGAAGGCAACAGGAAAGCAGATGCTTTAGCAATGGTTGTAGAAACTGCTAATATTCCTGACATCTTTGCCCAGGCAAAGCTGTCTCATGCGTTTTTTCATCAAAATGTGCCTGCCCTTAGGAGAATGTTCAAACTCTCAAAGGATCAGGCAAAGGCTATTGTGGCTACTTGTCCAAACTGTCAGTCCTATCAGATACCCTCTATGGGAATGGGAGTCAATCCCAGAGGTCTGAACAGCTGCCAGCTGTGGCAGACAGATGTTACTCACTTTGCACCGTTTGGAAGATCAAAATACGTGCATGTATCGGTTGACACATTCTCAGGAGCTGTGTTTGCATCATCACATGCAGGAGAAAATGCACTGCATACAATAAAACACTTTCTACTCGCTTTTGCCACCCTGGGAGTACCAAAGGAAATCAAAACAGATAACGGACCAGCCTACACTTCCCGTAAGTTAAAGGAGTTCTTCAATGCATGGGGCATAGCACACAAGACTGGCATACCTGTAAACCCCACAGGACAATCCATCGTGGAAAGGACACATCAAACCCTCAAAAGAGTCCTCAATCAGCAGAACAGAGACACGAAAATCACATCTCCAGTGGAAAGACTTTGTAAAGCTCTCTATGTCATCAATTTTTGAACTGTTCAGTTTCAGAGCCTGATCCACCAATACTTCGCCACTTTGCAAATTCCACCCAAGCAAAGCTTACTGAAAAACCACCAGTGCTCGTGAAGGATCCTGAATCACATCAATTTTCTGGGCCTTATCAGCTGATTACTTGGGGTAGAGGACATGCGTGTGTGCTACTGCCATCCGGTCCAAGGTGGTACCCAGGAAAAAATGTAAAACCATACTTAGAATCTACGAATACCGCTCCTGCAGATGAAGACAAGAATTCTCCTGAGGCAAACACAAGACCACCTCAGAACCAAACCAGCTCGGCCTGGAGAAGAAGACGTCGCCGAACTCCCTCTAACACCAGCACAGACCGACCCATCACAAGACAGCAGACAACACTGAGGACAACATAATGTCCTGCTGCATCAAGCCATAGATAGCCTTAACATGAAAGTGTTTTTTGAATTATGTGTTGTTACTCTGTTTTTTGCATTTTAAATACCCTATTGTTCCTTTTCTCTAACTTTTAAAATCCCTCTTGCTTTCTACCCACTCTCTCTCCCTTAGCATAACTTAGAAATTAAAAGAAAAAGGGGGGAGGACAGGAACAGGAAAAGATCTAGGCAAAACCCTCTCATCATAAAGCTAACAATTTTGTTTATATTCCCTATCAGAAGCCCTATTCCTGCCCAAAGATGAAAAATATCTCCGTTGGTGCTGTCCTCACTGCAGCCTGGATGCTCTTCACTGCACCGCATGTCTCCGGCTGGATCAGCCCTCAGCCCAGTCATAATGTCTGGGTAACCTTAGCAAAAAACGCTAAAACAGGACAACCTGTGCTTGTCCATGGGAAGCATTGATAACCCACTTTCCACATGTCTAGTAGGAATTCCCTTTGTTGCAGATGATTGGCCTTTCTATAACTCAGAGGTTCTTCGCACCACAGGTAAGAGACCCAATGTGGTTGATACTTGGGACAAGTGGACAAAAATTCTGCCAGATGATAATCAGGAGCCCCAAGAATTGGATCTATTGGGGTCCTCCATGGCCACATATTGCGTCAAATTTTACTTTAGACGTCCAAAAAATAGTAATTGGCCAGGAATTGACCAGAACAAAAACACATATCGAAAAGATGTATCACCAATTAACAAAGCCTATAACCCTCATGATTGGTGCAATTACACGGCTCATGTGATCTCTGTGTCCTCGCTCCATCCCAAGGTACTACCCAAGGGAATGTTTCTCATCTGTGGTGACAGGGTTTGGGCAGGGATCCCCTCCCGACTCCAGGGAGGTCCCTGTACCCTTGGTAAACTTTCCACCCTTACTCCAAATATCACCCTGTTACATAATTGGAAAAAGGAAAGCGAATCAAAACGCCAAAAAAGGTCCTACACTGAATTTGATGAAAATTGTGACCCTAAATTGTATGATTGGAACAAACCGAAAAAGATTGCGGTCTCCTTGTTTTTACCATGGGTAGCTGCAGCTAAAGCCCTCGGTGAAATCAGTCACCTTGGGTGTTGGCTCAGTAAACAAGCTAATGCTACCTCTGCAGCCCTGAGTGATCTCTTAAAGGATGAAGAAACTACAAGACAAGCTTCACTCCAGAATCGAGCAGCAATCGACTTCCTGCTGCTTGCCCACGGACACGGCTGTGAGGACTTCGAAGGAATGTGCTGCTTCAACCTCTCTTCACGATCGGAATCCATCCATGCGAACATCCAGAAACTGAAAGATCTCGTGAAGGACTTGAAAGTAGAAACTATTCCAGACTGGGTTAATGAACTTTTTGGGCATTGGGGATTAACAGGATGGGCTGCTTCCTTGGTTAAGGGAATTTTGTTGATTCTCCTTGTAGTTGTGATTGTGTTAGCTATGTTCTCGTGCCTTGTTCACTGTTTCAAAAGAACTATAGGGAATGCCTTTTTAGTAAAAACAGAAAGGGGAGTTGTAGTGAACCCCAAGGATACAGGAAAAGCTCCTTGGAGAATTGAATGCTGAGTCATTCCTGAGCGGGCGTTGTCCTGTTCCTCTGACCCGACCGTGTTGAGACCCTGTCCTTTAATCAGTTAAGACAATACTATTGTAACTCTTTTAGCTATTGGTCAGTTAAGGAATATGCTTAAACCTGCGGCTATTGGCTGGTTCTGGATCCATGCCAAGGCTATAAAAATAGCCCTCTGTACCCCCTTTCCGGGGAGAAGAAGAAACGCTGTAACCCTTCGCGGACCTCCCGAATAAACTTCACTGCGGAATTTCGGCGTATTCTCTTCCCCTCTCTCTCCGTCTGCTACGCCATTGCCCCGGGCAATTCCTCCTAGCTGCTGAGCTGAACTCACGAGAGAGCTGAAATCACTAAAGCTGAATATCACTGGCTTGCTAGGAAGGAGCTCGGCGGCTTGGTCCCTTGCTTAACTCAGCTATTGGGTCTCTGCTAAAGACTTGATATACTGAGCTAACTGGGCATATATAATAATAATTGGGCTTACCTAGAGAGGCTCGCATTATTATTATACTCCACTACTTGGATACTCATTTCCTGTGAGAAAACTTAATTCACATTTGCTTGAGGCAGAAGACTCCATATAACTTTTCAGAAGTGTCTTGGTTCAAATGGATAATGCAGGCAGTGCCAAGAGACCTCTGAGAAGGCCATTTCTAAGGGGACAGTGTCAGTTCTCTGATTTACATTATCTATCAGCACTTTGCCCTCATGGAATGAAAAGTCATCCATTAAAACAAACAAAGAAACAAACCAATGTAAATACTTGCACAGAAAATTAAACACACAGTATAAAACAGAGTCTTTCCAAATCAGTACCTGATTCCATCTCCAAAGCAGTTTTAACAGAGCAGTTTTAATGGTTCAATGCCCATTCTGACCTATGATCACAGTGTTTCTGTCAAGATGCAAATCCTGCTACAAAAGCAAGGGAGGGAGGAAGAGGAGACAGTGAATAGTTTCACAACATCTCTTCAATGTAATGTTTGAAGAACCTATCTGTGGGAAATAGTAAAGGTAAGAAGGTTTTTCTGAGTTTTAGGCTTGGATAAGATAGACCTTAAGCCTGCAGAAAAATATGCTTACTAAGATAGTAGAAGGTTTTAAGCTTAATAATGGTGTATTGTATATTGTTAATAGAAGGTATACATACAAGCATTGTATGAAGCAGGCATACATGTACTTTTAGTGATTGGCTAGAACAATTGTCTGTAAGCTTTAGCAATATGCTATTGGATAGAAAGTTTTTGAAATGCTCTGTAACAAAGAAATCTTTGGTTGCTGCTGGTTGTACATAAGCTATTACCATCTTTCTATTGCCTTAACCATGTAATAAAAGCTGATGCTGCAATAAAAGTTCAAGGAACATATCCCCGCAGTCCCCTCCTGTTCATGAAAAAACCTCCAAATACACCTAAACACCTTTCTTCTTTTTTTTCCCCCTTCAATTCTTCAGTATTACAGAGAAGCTGCACATGGAATTATGTACATGTGCACTAGATTATGCATTCTGCTAGCACAGTATTTTCCATGACCATCTATAGTACTTGAATTTTTCTTATTTTATTGCGATGTTCAACATGTAGGTCACAGTAGACTGTGTCCCTTTGCAGAAGTTTAGCTCGGGGAGCTGTAAGAACAATTAATCATGAAATATCTTTGTCTTAACATAAGCATCAGATTTGAAGAATTATTGAGTCTGTGATCACATACAACACTGGCTACAAAACAAAATGCATTCATGTTCCAGAATATTTTATCAACCTAAAGTATCCAAAACCAGTGGAAGAGAGAGTATATTTTAGAGAATGAGTTTTCTTATGAAAATCCAGTAATGAGAGCAGCCTATTTTGTCAGCTTTAATGTATCGGCCAAAGAAAACACACATTTATATTGTCTCACTGGTTTATCATCACATATTATCTGCCATGGACTTGGCACACCCTAGCTTTTTATATTCAGTTATGTATAATAATACATTTTTCTCCTCTGAATCAATGACAAATTAGAATGTTTGCTGAGTGGCTAAAACATGTACAGATTTTTTAAAGTTTTATGTAGAAACATATAACACAGCTGTAAAAAAACCTAGCTAGCTAAATGGATTAAACTCTAAATCATTTCATCTCTAAAGCTTTGGGAAGTTAAGTACTGTTGACTGGGAGAGTTCCTCCCATGAAAATCTTAACCAAACTGGGGGGGGGGAATCTCAATTCCAGCTGATTATCAAATAGCTCAGTTGTAGACACTTACACTGTAAGGATTGTAGTTAATACCATGCAGTGATGCAGTGGAGATATAGACTACAAGTATTTTAAGTTATTTTCAGTTTCAATTTCATTCTACTGTTACAAGATATTTTTCCACCATTCAAATTGATATAAACCAAATGAAATGGTTAAGCTTTTTAGCACATGAGATGGAATATTATTACTTTTTCTGTGAATTTGGACTACCAGAGTGAAATCACTGATAATAAGCGTTGCTTATTCCTCCGCAGACCAAATAAATACATTTCCATGATTGTATTTGAAAGATACGTTGAGAACTGTATTATAATCAGTGGCACAAAGGGAAGGAGATCTCTGACAATAAAGACTTGAAAACACATCAAGTCAACTCCAACCTTCCTGCAATAAAACCTTTGTATAGAGATTAGTTTTACTGAGCTAAATGTCTCAATGAAAGTGACCCAGAGATAGAAAAGTGTGATAGATCATAATACATTATATTGACTTCAGTGTTTACAACAACCAAGAAGTGGTCTCTGATAATTTATGATTTTGCTTTACAGAATTCCAAATACTCTTTCTGGAAGCCCTCATTAAGTCCATTCTGGTAGAATCCCAACAGGAGATCCAAGTAATTTCCTGCTTGCTCCGGAAGCCTATGGAGGCTTCTCATGCACTAGTAAATGGTGTATTTTACAATAATTAAGTGTAGGAATGTGCCCCCTGTTGATGGAGTTACCAAATTATTCATTGTCTGCTTAAAAAGGCAAAAATCCCAAAAGTTTCTCTCCTCAATTTGGTAAAAAGACACCTCATAGGACCTTTGGGACTTCACCTCAGACCTGGGCTGCCCAATTGGATGGAGGCCAAGAGGTCCCACCTAGGTAATTCACTAGAAAAAGAAGAGAACAAAGGAAATAATCGCTTTTGTGGGTGTTTTAGCAGAAGCAAGGACCTCTTACCCTGGTTTAGTTTTTTCTCTGTAAGAGCTTTGATATTTTGCCTTTTATTAAACCTTTTTCTGTTTCCAATACTACCTCAGAAGATATCCTGATAATTTTATACCATTCGGGGTGGCTGAGCTATCTCAGGTGTGATGCGTTCTCTGAGAGCTCATAAGACCCAGCTCAAAGAGTAACACATCAATTAAGAAACATTAACTGTTTAATTATAAAAATATTGTGTAGATGAAAACTGTATTCATAACAGTCATAAACATGTCAAGGGCAATTGCAGGACAATGGAAAATGTAACAGAAATCTGATGTATCTGCTTTGCATTAAGTGATAAATTTCCTTTCTCTACTTGCATTTTTTATTTTTCATTGATGGCCTCAACAAAGAAACAAATGAAAACCCACTAAAATAAACAAAACATCCAAAAAACCCTAAACACAAAAACTGAAATAGCAAAAATGAAAATGCACCTATTTCCAGGAGGTCAGAGCTTATGTTAACCATCCACATAAGTAGATGCACTGATGTTCTAAGCAAATGAATCCAGATGTCTGGAAAAGTTCTGAATCTATTACTTGCTTTGGACATGTATATCGTACAAAAACAAGTAAGAGGAGGAGAGAAAGACAGGTATAAATGAATATTATATGAAAGCTTTGCACATTATGGAGAAAGTTTTTGCACGTCGTAAACAGGGAATTTTTCCATTCCGAAACTGACCCTCAGTTTAGAACCCTGATATTTTTTTTAGTCAAAAAATTAAGCAGTATGTATCATTTCCCTTGCAACTCAGTGACTGGAAGAAATGACAATCCTGGAATAACAGTATGATACCACAACAGTATAAAATTCTAATCAGTAATAGAATTATGCAATAATGAGGCTGTTAGGTTGCGGGTTTGCCTTCCAATACATTTATTAAACAGTCATCACTCTGCTGGATGATGTAATAGGAAAAGTCTGTGTTATTAAATGAGGAGAATTAGGTCTACAATGTCTCTGTCAGATAAAAGCAGAGTGTGTATGAGAAAAATTGTGGAAATATTCCAGCATGAGGTCTTGAAGAGTTCCGCGATGGCATGAGGAGACAAGTTGTCCTTTCTAAAATTTTTAGAACAGATGCACCTCATACATGAGCTTTGAGTACAGTACATAGTCTAAGCTCCATGGAAGAGATGAGAAGGCAAGGCTTTAGGTTGAAGGTTGAAGGCTCAAAGATTCCTTATACCAGCAGCGATGCTTTCATTCCATCATTTGCACTGCTTGAACTACACAAGTCTAGTTAGGCTGTTCAGAAAAGATGGAAAAAAGTGACATCATGTCTTCTCTTTGTCAGTACATTGATAAAGGATTATAGACAATCTTCCCTTGTTCCACAGATCCCTCCACTCTGCTGCAAGACAGTGCCTGTTTGTGTATGCAGACCTTCTGCAAAGTTCTGTCTATGCTTTGACCAGGGATGAAGAAGGGGCAGTTCTTCACATCTAGCCTCAGGGGTGGAGTTGCAGGGCAGCAAGCCAGCATTCAATCCCCTGGCAAAGAGCTTGCTACGCTTTTATGCTTTACTTCTATATACAAAGAGACTTAAATTAGCTGTCTGCTGTTCAAGAAAAAAGAGCCTTTATAAGTTTCAAAATAGCATAGCCTACAAATAGTGCTTCAGTTCCTTCACTGATGTGTGGGACTCTCCCTCCCATGTAATATACATCAACTACTGTAAAATTCCAGAGCGCTGTATCTGGGTTCTGTGTGGAGCAGCCCTATTTTTTTGAGGGGTATTTATAAAACTAGCATATTTATAGGCCACTAGCCAATTTATAGACTACTTAGGTTCATCTCAAGAAACAAGGTATCTTTCAAAGGCAATTTAGAATGAACTCAGTGGGTGCTGTATTACTTTCAAGCAATCTAAAGTGAAGAAAAGGGCCATGAAACCATAACAGCAAGTGATCACTAGAGCAGTAGGGCTGACACAAAAGTGACTGCATGCATACAGACCGAGGGAGGTTAAATACATACTTGTTTGATAAAGAACAAGGCCTGAAATATTGCAGGCAGGACATCTCCAATAAATCTACAGGAAGAATGAAGAGTTAGGGCATAGCTAATTTAAGGGAGGCAGATACATAACACTACTAGACTGACTTTCCCCAGCAAAGTGGTTTTACCTGGAAAGAAAATTAAGATTTCTAGGGATAACAGAGCTCCATTTTATAAGACTTTATTAAAAACAATGTCCTTAGGTACACAGGTTAAAAATCAGATTCATTCAAGATACTAGATACACAGTTTACATTAATAACTTAAAGAAGAGAGAATTTTATATTTTTTTATACTTAAGGACTGGATATCATTGCAATTCTTGACTAATTTTTCCTTTAAAACATATACTTTTTTACTCTTCTTAAAGCGCAACAGAATCCCTTGATATGGTAAGTGCTACTGCTATTCTCCACAAGGAAACAGGGAGGAAATAAAACAGTAATATGTCTAAGTAATTGGTAACCAGGTTACATCATCCTCACTGGTAACCTAAAAAGCAGATAAACAGCAAAGCTGATATGCAGAACAAAGCAATTTTGAATTCAAGGGTGATCTGAACTGAGACAAAAGTAGTAATATCTTAATGGCAGAAATTAAGACTACAGAGTCCATGACACAAAAGGCCTCACGCTGTTGAAAATTTCTGAAGAAGTCAGTATGTTTCCTGACTTTTACCAAAATAAAGACCATGTAAGCATTTAAAAGAAGAGGTGGGCTGCAAGGAAAAGTACTAAAAATTGAGGCTGTTAAGAACTCTTGCAAAGTGCAAACTGTTAGAGTCACCTTTGTGGCATGTGCATTAAAGCAGTCTCAACCACAGGAAAGCTGCATCTGTTCCCTTCAGATTCTTGGCCTCTTCAACACACAAAACATAACATTCTTACTCAGGGCATGAATTAGGGATTGGTAGCAGAAATAAGAAGCACTTCTTGTGAAAGAAATCAGAAGACATAGAAGCAAGTAGATACAGTGGGTACTTAATGTAGATACAGGCAATAACTATATAGAAGTGAAGGGAAAAGAAAAAATTTTAAAACATTTAAAGTATGATTCTTACTTCCCTTTGACAATAGAAGTTTCTGTGCTCTGATGGGAAAATAATGCAATTAACATTTCTAAGAGATGCTTGCCAACAGGTGTCCTTACTATGTTTTCTAGCTGACCCACCTTATACACTTTTAACCTTTAACTAATTAACAATTAACATCTTTAATGTCAAAGTACAATATGTTTACAGTTAAAACCAAAGCTGCATGGAGATGAGCACGTAACCTGCAGTATTCAGTACACCTTGAGCTTTATTTTAAAACAGGCACTCAAAGGAAGAATTGCCTCCTTTTCTAATAGTTAGATTAATTATTTTCAGTGTTTCGTTAACTGAGTATCTAAAACCAGCATTTGAGAGATGACATTATTTAAAATTAAGCAGGAGAATCAAAATAGAGAAACACATTGAAAGCCAAATATTTTTCCAGGGCAAGTCTTAGCTCTTACCAACATTAACAGAAACCATTTAATAACAAAGTGTTCAGTAGATCAACCTATAATTGATTTGATGAAGTTGTCACCAGGAGGATATCTGCCACTAATTACTTAGAAGTAGGGAGAACCATAAAGAGATGTCTTGAACCAGGTAGAAGATTTTTCTAAAGCTAAACATAGTTTTATTCTGTGTTGATGTTATTTGCTTTTGACAACTATTAAGCGAGGCAAATTGAACATAAAGGGTTTTTTAAGTAACAACTGAAATACTAACTATTATTGCATCAAAACCCATGATCAAATTTATTGAAAAGTCTACTATCAAGATTCTCCTGGAGAAGACAGTCATACCCTAAGCAGTAAAACTATACATAACATACATGAATTTTCATGAGAACATATGTAATGCATAAAATGAATGCCTATGATTTTTATTCAGGTTTTAAATACGTTAGCTGGCTTCCTGCTATGTCCAGCACTTTCTGATGCAGTCCAGAAATACTTTCTTCCTTTAAATCCTAGTGTTTTCAAATAATTTTGCACAAAAAAGGTGACAGGTAACAGCAGCTTAGCTGCTATTTTTAGTAGCAAAGAGTTAAGGCCTTGAAAATCATCCTTTATAATAAAAAATCATAGTTAGATCATATTAAATCTTTAAATATGTAATCATCCACTACCAACTACTTTCCCATGGTTGCACATTTACAAACTGTATCATGGCAAAAAAACCCATCCAGAACATCCATTCCTCTGGTAAAGGATCTCCTTGACTTGAGCATAGCAACTGTCAGGCTCTATTGTTCACTTCACTTGACTGAAAAGACGGCAACATGGATATCACCTGTCTTTCCTGAGATGGAGACAAAACCTGCTTAAAATCACAAAGAACTCCTGATAGTAGTATTTTGATGTCATCAAATATTAGCAGAAAGATTGGGGAACATTGAAACCAGGCAAACAGAGAAAGAACAAGAGCAGGATAGCCTCAAACACTGAACTGCATTTCCTCTTATTTCTGTGACACAGCTGCCTAATTGCTTCACACTAAATTTGCACAATGAATGTGAACATGGGACTCCCCGTTGGCAGTTAATATGTGGAAGTTATTAAATATTTCTTGGATAATTCCTCATTACTCATTTGTTTTTGGTGTGATTAAAATAAGACTGGTAAAATCTGTTTCTCTGACTTGCATGTCTAAATTCACCATTTATATGTCCTACTTATAAATCACTGTTGTGTTAGTTGCCTTCATACACACTTCATTTTCACATTACTTAGGAAAGAGGGGTACCTTACCAGAAATGGTTCTGTACAGCTTTGATGGGCAGCTGACCTTTTGGTTGGAGGGAATCTGCTGATGGCATGGTGGAGGTGCTGTCACTAGGAGAGAGGGAAAAGGGAAGTTCCTCTTCAGTAACAGCTAAAATATCAATAGCGCTAAAATATCAACAGCACCATTTTAAATATTTAAATAAATACATAAACAAAATTAGTGTTTATATATAATTAATATTAAGTATTAATATTAATTAATTATTAATTAATATTAGAATGTATTTACTATTAATATTTAAATAAATAAAGAGATAAATATAGACTTTTTTTACCATATGTCACCTCTGGTGACAGGGGAGAAGCTGATGTGAATGTGACAGCTCCATTTCCATTTTCTATTGTGGAGAAGATTCTCCCATCTATTTCATCTTGGTAATGTACAAAAATCATCTAAGAGAAGATACAAAAAAGCAAAATTACAGTGTGATAATTCTCACTTGACCCTATGACACAGTGGGGCATTCTTCACCAAATTACAGAAGGTTTTCTGTAATGAGATATAATGAAATCTACTGTTCCAGCAGAGAGATCGTGGAACACTGAAAACATGCACACACAAGAGACATCCAAAACATGCAAAGACAAGAACATCCTTAAACATTGAATTGCATTACTAAGGTGAACAGAGTCACTTGTTCTTATTGCCATGATGCAACTGCCCAATTGCTTCACATTAATTTTGGACACAGAACGTAAGACTTTCTACTGGCCACTCACTTCAGTATTTAGTGAAAAATTCTTGACTGTTTACCTCCTTGGTTTTCCCTCCAGCAACTGGTGATCTTGGAATTACAGCTTGGTGGCTAGCAGGAGACTTCATCCATCCACACCAGTTATGTGATGATTCCCCAGGAATATCATTGTCATACTGCCCAACACTCAACTTTCTGAGCCTTTTCCCTGTTGCATCATCATCTTGCATATCTGTTGCTGAAAACAGGCAAGCTGATTAAGAAACTATTTTTTTTCAGTTAGAACTGTTAAAACAAACTTCACTATTCTGTCTGTAGTGACTATAATCAAGAATGTTTAAACTGATTTCCAAAACCACATAGGTGGAGAAAAGACACCAGTTGTAGTTTCTTTGTTGACCCCAGCTGGAAAATATTCACAGTCCCCTTTGTTGAAGAGGAGTAAGTTAAGCAGCATGTTTCTCCTGATGCTCATTTTTGAAGCGATCACCCCAAGTGCAACCGGAAGAGCAAGCCAGCTGGGGCCACTACAGGCACTCCAATGGGAAGCCTCTCTTGCCATTTCTGACACACAGTGGCTCTGGGCAGAAAAATCATTGTTGCTACTCAAGAGCTGCGTTTCCCCCACCCCTTTCCCCTCCCAAAAGCAGATTATTTTTAGCTAAAACAGATCCTGGCCCTTATAAACTCAGTTCACTGTACACCTTTTGTGACACACATAGCAATCACACTTAATCACACAAATTAGATATTAGCTAAACACAGAAGCTGTAAATCCTTTTGAAGAACAGCACAGAAGAGTAACCTTAACCAGCAGAATGATCCAGGATATTCAAGGATATAAAGCACTATTTTTTTCCAAAGATGCTATAAAGAGCACGTCACTAGATGCAGAGCTATGATTAGCAGGATTTTATGCGTGGTCATCCACTCCAAACAGCAGGCACTTCCAGATTACTCCTGCAACAATTGCTTTTTCTACACTTCTTAAATCAACAACAAGGATCTGTAGAATTTACTGAGTAGTCACAAAATCAACCACATGCATAGCAACTTTTCAAATACTCCTCTGAGAGCTTCTATGGTCTATATATATATGCAAAAAGATCTTTGAGGATTAGCTATTTCTTTTAAAAGAGCTATTTCCCCAATAAGTTACTTTAATTGCTTGGTGTAATTTAAACTTTTACAGTAATTTCCAACAGTAAGTATGTGTTGTTGAAGCACATCTCCTACAGACCCTGATCATGGAGCCATACAACTAGGAGTCCAAAGTGTGTCCTTGATCTAAACCAGCAGGAGGGCTTAATCAGCAACTTGGGTAGAAAAAAATGATAGCATACACCTTACACATCAATTTTCTAATCTGAAGCAGCTGACAGAAGCTAAATTGTAAAATCTAGCATGCAGCACAGGAGTCTGTGTTAAAGACATTCCACCTTGATTACAGTACACAATTATAAAGCATTAATGCACAAATACACTTCTGTATAGTGGAACAGTTTTTATTCAAGCTTGAAACAGAGACAGGGATTCTAGACTAAAATCCATGATACTTAACTGATTCTGCATTGACATATGTATGTATCAACCTGAGTAACTTGCTGACGAGTCGGGGCTTATCCTAAAAGTATTAGTAAATCTCTTGTTAAACTACAAAATTAGACACTTCCAAAAAATCCAACTCTGCTAGCATCCAAGCAAATGTTATAATAGGTACTATTGAAGCAAATAAATAAATACACAAAACCATGTTAGTAATTTTTGAAAAATTCCACCAATAAGGTTAAATTTCAGGGTCCAAATACAGCCAGTTATTAATTTTATCAAGTCAATATTTATAAACCTAGTGAAAAAAACACAACTGAGCTTCTGAAAAAAACTGAGATTTTGAAAAAAACACAACTGAGATTCTGTTTTTGTGGTTGCCGCAGCCTGGAAAACTCAAAAACTTTTTAAGCATCCATATTTAACTTTTTTCCTCTGAACTTGAATTTTTATGTCTGGTCTCTCATTTATGGCAAGAGTGTGTGCTGAAGACTCTGTAAGCAAACTAGATGCATCACTCAAGATTTTCAAAGCCAGAAAAGGACATGAAATCACAAATATCTTCTAAACCTCTTACATGATACTGAACAGTTACAGTGAATTCTACTGAAATTTGAGACATTTAAGAATGTAGACTGAGTTTATACTACTCCAGCATTTACCAATATTTGCATTGGATTTCCTTTTTTATTTGTAATTTCTGTAAAGAAAAATGAGTGGCAATCGCTACAGAATCTCCAACGATCTGAGACCAGATGCTCCCAGTCCCACCACTTCTCCACAGGAGGCAGTAGGAGCCAGGAACAGCACACAAGAGTTTCACTCCATCTGTAACCAAGTTACAAATGCATAGACAATTTATTTCAGATTATTTCTCTTACTTAACATGGCCTTGTAGACTACTTTATGATAAAGAATATCTATCTTTTGGATGGATCGAAAAAGACCTTTGAAATTTAACGCAAGTTTTGCTTGTCATACTATTGAGAGGATTTCATCATCAATAATATCGGTACACTCATGATGGTAGTAATTTTTACAAAGTTGATGTAGTCCTCAGAAAGCTATAAAGAGGTCTCTCTGGGAAAATGGATATTCTCCTTCAATAGACTGAAAGTGCTTTACATACCAAATTACCATTAGATGCTGCACAACAGAGAGGAGAAGTTGAGCTGATATATTTCAGTAAAGCTTAAAGCAAATAAATCAAAGGGATTAAAATTAAGTGAAGGAGTAAGCAAAAAATTACTTCTACTTAGTTCATTAGTTTCAAAACTTTACTTCATAATATTTAGACTTATATTTTAATATTTTAGACTTACTAATTTAAAGGAACTTTTTACAGTGTAAGGTGTCAGCTGCCAAGACTTCCTAGAAGCTACAAAATTCATTTTTGTTCTTATCATTTAGCTTAAAGTTTTGGCAGAGCTTCATAAATATCCCAGAAGCACATATTTATTTATTTGAAAACATTTCATATACTGTCCTGTGGAGAGTTTTGTCGATACATGGTTAGCTGAGCGAGGCCATGTTTAAGATACAGTGGTCAAGCGGTAACTTTCCATCCTGCTGATCAAGCAGGGGCTTTCCAGATGACCAAGCAGTAGCTTTCTGCTGAGGACAGTAAATGTCTTTATAAGTAGATATCAGGAGGAGATCATACTGTCCTTGAGAAATCACAAGTTTTCAACTTAGACAATAACAAGATGCTAAAATAGAAACTAACCTTGCTTAAGAAACCACAGTTATTGCAGGAATGTAACCATGTTATTGCAGGGGCAGGGTTGTTTTCTAACGCTTGGACCAATGATGAGCTCTAGCTTTGCAATATGTATGAGCCTTATTAACACGTGTATAAATGTACAAGCCGAACAATCAATAAATGGAGACTTGTTGATCATCATCGGATGTGCATGTCTCCCGTCGCTTTCCACAAATGGTGACCTTGCCGACGTGATTCTCGAGCCACGCACCACGGTGGAGTGACGACCGAGTTCGGGTCCCTTAGCAGCGGGGATGGCTATAAGCAACTGGCGACCATATACACGGGTCTGCACCGAGCTCCTGGTGACCATATAGACGGGCCTGGCCGATAGGTGCTGCCAAGACCTTGGAGAGCTGCAACAGCGTCGATGTATATTAGGTATGGATAGGCAAGCAGCATATGATTTATTTACCGCATTCTTACAGAAGCGGGGAGTTAAAGGGATAGATCTAAAAAAGGAACTACCAGGGTTGTTGCCTTACGGGTATGCACAAGGATGTTTTATTAACCCTCACACAGTGCATGAACTAACAGAGTGGCAGAAGTTTGGGGATAAATTATGGGACGCTATGCTAGAGGGCGATAAAACCACAAGGAAAATGGGGAAGTTGTGGCGTGTGGTGCAAAATGCGTTACTCCAGTATCAAGCAGACAAAAAAGCCGTAGACCATGCTGTAGCAGCACAGGCAAAGAATAAAAATTATGATAAAGCGATGTTAAGTTCTGTGCCCTTGCCTCCTATCGAGCCTCCTGCCTTTGACCAAATAATGTTGCCCCCCCCGCCGTCACCACCTGCGGCACCGTCCACGACCATTGCAGCGCCTCCACCGCCGCCACTGCCTAATCCTGTGAATCACGTTGAGCTCAGTGCTCCACCTCCTGAGCCCTCAGCACCCCCTGAGGATCCCTCAAGCTGGCCCGCTGCACCCCCACCCTGTTCCTCAGGAAGCAGTGAGACGATCCCTGGAGTGGAAAGCGACCTAGGGCGGCCATTGCATGGGAGAGGAGGGAGGCATGGGCTGCGTTGAGAGGGAATAGAAAAAGGGGATGACAGAGTGCTCGAGGCTATACCGCAGATGGCTTTTCCTGTAACTTTTACACCTCAGGACGGAGGAGGGGTGGCGGTATCGGTTTCCTCTTTAGAATGGAAGTTGCTGTCGCAGTTGCGCGCTACAGTCAGTCAATACGGTATTTCGGGGGAACCCACAAAACAGATGCTGGATTATCTTTTTTCCACCCTGGTTTTGTTACCCTCTGATTGTTGTGGTATAGCCTGATTGATATATACCCAGTATCAACTGATGCTTTTTAACGCACACTGGCAGGGTCAGGTGCTTGACTGTCTTAATGTGGATCGGGATCCAGCTGATCCTTTGCATGGGGTGACAGCAGATGAATTAATGGGAACGGGACCTTACGCGCAAACGGAGGCACAAGCCTACTTGGGTCCTGAGGAGCTCAGGGAAGCTATGAAGCTATTTAGACAAGCAATGGCCAAGATAAAGGAACCATGCAGGGCCCTTTCATACATGGGTATTAAACAGGGTCGTGATGAGCCACTTGGAGCTTTTATAGATAAAGTTGCGGCTGCAATAGAAAAAGCAGGGGTTGAGGACTGGATGAAGCGTACATTGCTACAACAATGTGTGCTCCAAAATTGCAATGCAAGCACTCGCAGTGTCATAAATACTTTAGGGGCAGATTGGAGTATTGAGGAAGCCTTAGAAAGGATGGCTTCTATACCTACCGGGACGCAGGCTTTTATTGTAGACGCAATTAAGGAACTAGGAAAGGAACTTGAGAGTAGGGTTGCAGGAGCAGGCTGAGGCTTCTCAGAATCAGGTGCTAGCCGCTCTTGCACCTCTCCAAGCGTCTGCTGCAGTTACCCACCAGAACCCCCAAGGCGGAAGACGTACACGCTGCTACCGATGCAGTGGAATGGGTCATACGCGCTGAGAGTGTGCCGCTGCCAGGGTCTGGTGCCAACATTGCCGCTCCGACACCCATAACACTTCCGCTTGCCGAAGCAGGTCAGGAAACTTCCGGACCAGCACGAACCGCACCGGCCATGCCCAGACACAAGTTGCCACTGCAGCACCAAAAACCACGCAGAGCTCCAACCAGCCACACCCGGAAGCATCGACCTGGACTTGGTGGACGCAGTAGATGTCATCTTAATGACCCCACACCCACACAAGGTCCCAACTGGAGTGAAAGCACCCCTCATTATAAGGGGCCAGGCCATGGGTGCTTTGCTACTGGGAAGATCATCAGCTTCTATGCTTGGGCTTTCTGTTTTGCCTGGGGTAATCGATACGGATTATACTGAGGAAATTATGATTGTGGTTTATACTCCTTTTCCTCCTATCCAAATTAATAAAGGACAAAGAATTGCCCAATTGGTGCCTTTGCAGCAAATGACGAAGGAGCTGCCGTCAGTCAAGGACAAAGCTAGGGGAGCAAATGGCTTTGGATCTACCGGAGGTCTTACACTTTTAACATTGGATCTTAATGAAAGACCTAGACGCAAGGTGGAGATAGAATACCAGGGTCAAAAACGCTCCTTTGTGGGCCTCCTGGATAGTGGAACGGACTCTAGCATTATCGCTCCTCACTGCTGGCCTCAACACTGGCCATTACAACCGGCTGTGACAACGGTTACAGGGGTTGGGGGCCTGACCATGGCTAGCCGCTCTCTTCCAATAACGGTCAGGTTGGATGGCAAGCAGGTCAAAACCACCTTTTCTATTGTTCAACTGCCCCCTACAGTGCCATGCTTGATTGGGCGTGACATCCTGGCACAGCTGGGCATGGTTTTAACAAATGACCACCCTTTGGGCTAATGGCCATTGCATGGACTTTCCCAATCCCAATTACTTGGAACACTGATTCTCCGGTATGGGTAAAGCAATGGCCTTTGAAAAGGGAAAGTCTTCAACATGCTCATGAACTGGTGAGAGAGCAATTTGAGCAAGGACATTTGTGATGTGTGATTTTTATCTAGCAGCCCCTGGAATACTCCAATTTTTGTGATTAAATATAAATCAGGGAAATTTCGCCTCTTGCATGACTTAAGGGCAGTTAATGAACAAATGGAACCAATGGGAGCATTACAACCTGGGTTACCTAATCCTGCCATGATACCAAAGGACTGGGCCCTACTTATCATTGACCTTAAGGATTGTTTTTTCACAATTCCTTTGCATCCCCAGGATATGAAACGCTTTGCATTCACGCTACCTGCATTAAACAGGGAGGGGCCAGACTAATGCTTTGAATGGACAGCCCTCCCTCAGAGCATGCGGAATTCCCCTGCTCTGTGTCAGCTATATGTGGACTCTGCTTTGCAGCCCTTAAGGCATCTTTGGCCTTCAATTCGTCATCTATCACTATATGGACGACATTCTGTTTGTACAACCCACTCCATTCACAAGTCTGCAGGTTAATAAAATAAAGGATACATTGGCCCAGTTTAGCCTTGTAATTGCTCCAGAAAAGGTACAGCAAACAGCACCATGGAAATACCTAGGTTGGACTTTATCCAAACAGTTAGTTACACCCCAAAAACTGGAACTACAAACACAGATTACTACCCTGAATGATGCCCAGAAGTTGTTAGGTGATCTCCAATGGCTAAAACTGATTGTGGGAATACCCAATGAACTGTTGGATGAATTGAGACCTTTATTGAAAGGGACAGACCCAGCACAAAAGGTACAGGTAACACAAGACCAGCAACGTGCACTACAGCAGATCACGGACTGTGTCACACAAGGTCGAGTGCATCGGCGTGATCCTGACCTCCCAATTGATCTTAGCATATGGTATGGTACCACACACTTGTTGGGTCCACTATCACAGCAGAAACAGAAAACGGGGGAGCTATGGGTATTGGAGTGGCTCTCCCCAGCCTTACAACAAACAAAAACCTTAGTTCAAAAAATTGAAATCCTAGCAGCCTTAATTAAGAAAGGACGTGAGAGAACATTGCAGGTGATTGGAAAGGAGCCGGAAGTGATACGACTGCCAATGAAGGAGAAGACCTTGGAATGGTATTTGGACAATAGTGAGGAACTACAGGAAGCATTGTTGGGTGCAAGCTGCCCCATAGAAACAGATGAAATAACATCACCACCGTTGCAGTGGATAGGAAAATGGAACTGGATGATGCGGCCTAAATGCGAAAAGGCACCGATGCCAGATGCATTGACAGCATATACAGATGCAGGCCGGAAATCTAGGACAGCTGCCATTACATGGCAGGAGAAGGATGAGTGGAAACATAAAATTCTGTCTGCTGAGGAATCAGATACATTGCAAATCATGGAACTGTTAGTGGTGGTGTGGGCAATGTTGAACTTAAAGGGTCCATTGAATATTGTCACAGATTCATTGTATGTTGCTGGGATAGTGGAAAGAATTGAAGATGCATCGATTAAGGAAGTACAGAACAAGAGGTTGTTTGAACTGTTTTTACAATTGCAGAACGCAACAAAGATTAGGGAGCATGCATATGCTATCATTCATATAAGGAGTCATAAATGGGAGATTGGTCTGGGTGAAGGTAATGCTAGGGCAGATAAATTGGTCAAAGTCACGCAAAGCTCGCCTATATCAGGGCAAAGACTAGCCAGGGAGGCTCACTCTATATTTCACCAGAATGCAAAACGGTTACAAGAGAAATTTAAAATATCAAAGGCAGAAGCAATGGCTATAGTTAGGGCCTGCCCTATCTGCAGTCATCGTAATGGGGGTTGTGGGTTAGGCCTAAGAGTAAACCCACGAGGTTTGTCATCAAATGAAATTTGGCAGATGGATGTAACACATGTAAATAGCTTTGGTCATTTGAAGTACGTCCATGTAACTATAGATACTTACAGCAAGTACATTTGGGCAACAGCACAGGCAGGAGAAAAGGTCTTGCATGTAGAGAGGCACCTCAGTAGCTGCTTTGCAGTGATGGGAATACCCAAACAGATAAAAACAGACAATGGTCCTGCTTACATCAGTAAGGGCTTCAAGAGGTTTTTAGACTCATGGGGAATTGAACACGTCACAGGAATCCCAAACTCCCCTACAGGACAAGCAATAGTTGAAAGGGCAAACGGGACTCTAAAAAGGTATCTTGCCAAACATGAGGAGATCAAGGATCCTCACTCAAGGTTATTAAAAGTTTTGTTTGTTATTAATCACTTATGCATATTTGGGGATGCAGAAAGGCCCTCTGCAATAAAACACTACAACCCTAAAGAAGCTGCTAAGGAGGGCCAGGAGATATGGGTTAAGTACTGAGACCTGAAAACAGGACTACGGCAAGATCCTGCTAAGGTTGTATTCTGGGGACGGGGATATCTCTGTGTTTCTACCCCCACAGGAACGGTATGGGTACCTGCAAAATGGACTAAGCCTGTCCTCGATGCAGCGGTTCGCGCGAGGTCTGACAGAGGAGGACAAGACGAGGATAGAGGAGAAGCTCTGCCTCACCTTACTGCCATTGCTGCAGCAGCTGAGGGGATATTCGAAAGCTGTTGATGTGAGCGTAAGGCGTTGCAACAACTTTGTGGACTTGATACTCCTCATTGAAAGACTGCAGGGTTTCTACATCCGGGGACCCACGAGGCAGAAGTGCCTCGATTGTAACAGTCCTTATTGTGCTGCTTGGGTTGCATCATATTGTGGGGCATGCAGTAGGACCTTTTGGATAGAACAGTCTGGGATATTTGAACTGTGGTGTAATAGCTGTAACTATCATCACCGCTTTGATAGCTGGCAAAGGGAGTTGCAAAGACAGACGGGATTAATTACGCCACGGGCCCTTCAGCTTTTCGAAGCCCCTGAGCAAAAGATACTTGCTTACTACCGTTGGCAGTTGAAACACACTATCTCTAAGGTCACAGCCCAAGGCCGATCTCGATCTCGTATAGAAGCTGTTAGGTGCAGAAAGCAGGTACCTCTAACACAGACCTCAGTAGTAGGACCGCTACAGGGAGACCCGGAAACGGAATTAGATCAATGCTTGTGGAGATTGAAAGGGCTGAGACTGGGAAGGGAAAGAACGATGAAGCTTAAGAAATTTAAAAAGAATAAGGGAAACAAAAGGGAAAAATGAAGGGATCATATATTTTGCTTGCTAGCCTTATTATGCACCTTGCAATAGCATTAGAAACTAACATTGAGGATACATATCATCATGAGCCCTTTACTTGGACCTTACATAGGTGGAGTGACACCAAGATCTTACGAACAATCACTACTGCAGGGGCACCAAGGTTCCAAGTAGGACTGTGTGATTTAATTGATATTGACTCTTGCAGCAAGGTATTGAGTTGGTCAGCATTTTATACGTGCCCAAATGATAACCCAGGAAAACCATACTGCAAGCACCCAGGCGAATACCTTTGTGCATATTGGGGCTGTGAGATTGTAGCCTCTGATTGGGTCCCAGGAGGAGGGCCCAACCAGTATATACAAGTAGGGTTTGGACCAGCTGGATGTATTAAAGGAGCCACACCCTGGAGAAGTCTTGCAAAGGGAGGTCTTGGGAAAGGAACATGCTCATTTGTCTATATTAACCTGACCCAACCAAAGGAGCAAGGGTGGTTCCTGGGTAGAACTTGGGGTATTAGACTTTGGGAACAAGGGAAAGATAGAGGAAACCTAATATCATTTAAGAAAGAGAAGGCCCCACGTGACCCCCCCCTGGATCTATAGAGCCAAACAGAGTTCTGGGAGAACTAGGTATGTATCAGAAGCAGCAAGATATGGCTCAGAAAAAACAAAATATCACCCAGAGGCATAAAAACAAAACTCTCACCCCACAAGAGCAAGGCGTGGGTGGAAAAGAAGGGGTAGAATACAGTGCTCTATGGGAAATTATGTGAGCTAGCTATGCAATCCTGAATAAAACACATCCCGAATTAACTGAGGAGTGTTGGCTGTGCTACAACATTAGGCCACCATACTATGAGGGCATTGGAGTAATCTCAAAGGCTAAAAGAGTAAATGGAACAAACCTGTCACAGTGCCTTTGGAAAAAAGAGAGAAAGACAACACAGGGACTAACATTATCTCAGGTTACGGGAAAAGGGAGATGCGTAGAAAACATACCCAAGGACAGAGAGCATCTATGCGGGACAATGATGCCATGGAAACAGGAAGAGAAATGAGCTGATTGGCTATTGCCAGCCACAAATTCTAAATGGGTCTGTAATGACATAGGGATTACACCTTGTCTTTCATTAAAACTGTTCAACCATACCCATGACTACTGCATTCAGGTATCTATAGTACCCAGGATTGCTTACCACCCTAAGGAGTATATATATGAAGAGCACACAACAGTCGAGCAAAACTTAATGAAAAGAGAGCCTATTACTGCTTTAACCATAGGAACTCTTATCACTCTAGGAGGAGCTGGGGCAGGTTCTGGAATAGCATCCTTGGTGACTCAGTATAAAGAGTTCAAAGAATTGAAAAACGCAGTAGATGGAGACCTGAATAGAGTAGAACAGGCTGTTGATGCGTTAGTGAAATCAGTATGGTCCCTATCAGAGGTAGTTTTACAAAATAGAAGAGGGCTAGATCTGCTATTCTTACAGCAAGGGGGACTATGTGTAGCACTGAAAGAAGAGTGTTGTGTTTATGTTGATCACACTGGTGTTGCAGTAGATGCTATGAAAGAACTGAGAAAACGATTGGAGGAAAGGAAAAGGGAGAGGGAAGCACAACAGACCTGGTATGAATCATGGTTCAATCACTCACCTTGGCTAACCACTTTACTGTCTACCATTGCAGGACCACTGATGCTGTTGATACTCGGACTTACATTCGGGCCATGTATCTTCAATAGAATAATTTCTATAGTAAAAGGGCGCTTAGAAGCTGCACACCTTATGCTTGTTAGAACGAAGGATGCACAAGTACCAAGAGAAGAGTTAGAATTATCGAAATTGGAATTACCACAAAAAACAGAAAACAGGGGAAGTGTGGAAAGTTTTGTCGATACATGGTTAGCTGAGCGAGGCCATGTTTAAGATACAGTGGTCAAGCGGTAACTTTCCATCCTGCTGATCAAGCA
>JALJVW010000206.1:587166-614165 GCA_024865655.1 Emberiza elegans
CTTTAAGATATACTTGTTTCTAGCCTGGGGAGAGTTGTACTGAGTTTGTGTTTTTTCTGCAATTTACATGCCTGGCTGCCAGTGGCTTTTCACTCTGTGTTTAGTATTTTACACCTGTGAAATGCATCTGTGAGCATGACAGTGGTCCTTCCCTCAAGCTCTAAAGATAATAGCAGGGATCCAAGGCCTGAAACAGGGAAGAATCAACCCTTGGTCCCTTTATTCAAGCAACTGCTGTAGAAGGAGTGGAATTTGCTGTGTAAATCTGTTGGACTAACTCTTATGCACGTAGTTGAGTTCATATTAGAGTGGGAGATTTTAAGCTATTTCAGAAGGAGCGCCACTCCCCTCTTTGCCCCCAGACTCTTAGTAACTGGATTCCAGTGACTCCCATATATATTCTGGCATCAGGAGAGACACAGAGACATGAAAACAAGCAAGCGTGTGGAGATAAGTTTGGGATTGTAATTCCTATTCCTGTGAGGAATGCAATTCAGAAGCAGAATCATCTCAACCTGCAGTGTAATTAGGAAGCATCTGGGCAAGTTCATGTGCAGAGATGAGATGCCTGTTGCACTTGAGATACTTTGTGAAATGCTGGTCTCTGGAGATTTGTCAAAGTTGTGTTTCTGGAGAGGCCCTAGTAGTCTTCCTATGTACATCAAGTTGACCAGTATGGGTTTGTGCAGCCAGCTTTTCTGACTCTTATTTGCACCAGTATGAGGATGACTGTAATGTGGCTGATCTGGCAAATACAGATTCAGATTTCTGTAGCTCTTCCACACGAAACATTTCTGCAGTATTTCCTTAAAGTTCACTTCTGTTGTGGTTTGAGAGGAAGTCAGTTTTCTGGGATGCTGTGGTCAAACCAATAGGTGTTCAGATTTGAATATTGGCACCTGGTGTGGCCACTGAGGATATAGATACGCCTCCAAGAACACAGGGGTTAAAAGCAGAGGACTCCCAGGAAACCTTTCTCTTGGGTTCCAGCGGGAAAGCGGGTCAGACCTCCCCCGGCCCAGCTGCTGGCTGGGCAGGAGAGGGGAAGCCATGCAGATGGGTGAGGTAGGCCTTGGACAGAGACGGGAGGTGAAGAGGCCCTTGAGGATGGAAGGGTGGAGGAACACCAAGAGGCATCAAGCAGCCACCTCCTCCACCCCAGGAAAGAGAGAGAGAGCCGGTGTCTGAATTTGATAGCGGTGTCTGAATTTGATAGTGGCTGGCTGAGAAGGGGAAGGGGGTGGGGGTGCAGCGAGAAGGTGCCTGCAGGGCACTGTGGGAGTTCTGGACAGGCAGGCAGAGATTGAGATTTTTAACCCTTTTCTTGCATGATGGAAACCTTACAAATGCTAATCTTCCTGAAGCTGAATGAGAAGAGAGATAAGAAGATGAGATAAAAGAAGAGAGAAGTGGAGAAGAATCTTAGGTGGGAGGAGATGATGGAGTGGCCTTTGGCTGGACTTTTCTTTTATAGTCATGGACGGAACAATTTTTTTTTCCCTGTGACCCAGAGACTGCATTTAGTGGGGAAGCAATGGCTTGTAGCCAAGAGAGTGCAGTGACATTATGGAAGTGCATGAACAGAGACAGTGGATGAAGAGGGTGGTGGTTGGTGCCCTTGATCTTCAGTGTAGAAGAAGATCTCTGTTCTTGAGACCCCTCGGCCCCAGGGGGTGAAATTTGGGGGGGACACGTGTCCCAAAAGTGAGAGACTGTGCTCTTCCTGGAACTGGACAAAGCACCCTTAAAAGAAACACCCGAGAAGCAGCTCTGGTCCAGGCACAGTGATGAGAGCACTGGGCATGGAAGGAAGATGTCACGATGGCAGATGATCTCTGGGCGGTGCCACAAGTGACAGGAAACACAAGAAGTCTCAACTGTGTTTCCAGGTGATGGACTGAGAGTTGGTGATCTGAGGGATGGATGTATTGGAAATTTGGTGGGGGGGAGGAGGAAATGTTTTTTGGGAAGTTTTCATTCTTTTTGTGTGTTTATTTTTACATATAGTTGTAGTTTAGTTAATAAAGTTTTCTTTATTTCTAAGTGGGAGCCTCCTTTGCTCTATTCCTGGTTGCATCTCACAGCAGACACCAGGGAGAGTGTTTTCATGGGGCACTGGCATTGCGCCAGTGTCAAGTTATGACAGCTTCTCTGGCTGTTACGAATATCATTAAAGTAATGGTGTAGTTAAAAATGAGTTTCTGTTAAAAGGCAGTTTTCTGTTTTCCTCATCCAATTAAATGTTTGCTCTGTTCAGTGTGTGCTGTGTGATGAATTCAGATGTTTTATAGTCAAGGCACTAACTTGCAGATTTTCTTGTCTCAGACATATCTTTTAAGTACCTTGCACACTCTTCATTGAAGTAATAGCAGAAAACCAAGCTCTGCCATGAATTGAAAGGAAAACAATATTCATTTTGTCTTGTTTTCAGTGGCTTTTTACACTAGGAAGATTTGCTTATGGAAATATGCATTACTGTGATCTTAACTCTTTGTAAGAGTGGAATTATTCTGTGACTTCCTTGGTTTTGGGTTCTTTTTTTCCCCTTCTCTCTGATTCTTTGGAAGTATATCAACTCAAGAGACAGTTTCAGAGATTGTTTCATCTGTGATTGTCTTCTTGGGTTTTAGTCCTGCCAATGCTGAGGTCAGTAGGACTATTCAGGTGAATGAAGCTACTCAGATGCATGGGCATTTGTACTATTATAGTCTTCTGTCATGGAAAACAGTGTGGTTGAGCCTAGAGCTATGTGAATAGGTGTTGATTTTTTAATACTAATATGGAATAATTAAATGTAATCTCCAATAGAGCTCGACTGGTTATTTAAGTGTACCTCTGAAAAACGGGGTGAAACTGTTCCTGTAGAAAGCTCTGCAGTAATAGCATCCACATTATTCCTCATCTAAATGCATCTGTTTTAACTATATCTTATAGTATTTATGTGCAGTTGAATTAATTAAGTTAATTAATTAATTAAGTTGAACATATTTCATATTTCAGTCTGGTGCTGTTTGCAGGCTGTTAGGAAATAAAGGTTACAGTTGTTTTGCTTCTTTGTCTGTGTGGTGTGGACAAGGTCACACCTGAAAACTGTAGCTGCACAGGTGTCATGGTTTAAGCTCAGCCAGCTGTCAAGCCCAGTGCAGTTGCTGGGCACTCTCCAGCCCCTAGCATTGGGGAGAGAATTGGAAGGGTAAAAGATGGAAAACTCATGGGTTGAGATGAAGACAATTTAAGAGGGAAAGCAAAAGCTCCATACACGAAAGCAACGCAAAACAAGGAATTACTTTACTTCTTCCCATGGGCAGCCAGGTGTTCAGCTATCCCCAGGAGAGCAGAGCCTGTCATCACATGTCATGGTCACTTAGGAAGACACACACCATCACACCAAATGTCCTCCCCTTCCTCCTTTGTCCCCCAATTCTGTATACTGACCATGATGTCATGTGATCTGGAATATCCTTCTGGTCAGTAGGGTTCACCTGTCCTGAGTGTCCTCCCAACCTCCCATGCACCTCCAACTGCCTTGCCAGTGTGGCAGTATGAAAAGCAGGAAAGGCCTTGGCTCTGTGTAAGCCGTACTCGGTGTTATAAATGATCAATCGAAAGCCAAGTTACCAAAAATACAAAAAGATTTATTGATCTTCTAGCGCGACCAAAATACGATCCTCAAGACCACCACAGCCAAAGAGACAGCGTCAAGCCCGGGATCAGCGCTGGGTGAACCTGGATCCGACCTCTATTGCATCAGACCCTCCCCTGTTCACAAGAGCTGCTTCTAGCCTGGATTTTATACAGTTTATATGCCCTAGGCGAAGGAGTCCAAGTTTCTTTTGTAACTCTGCATATTCATAATTGGTTCTTTCACTGTGCAGAGCTGGACAATCACCATTTCCTGGCTGATAGCCAGCGTTGATCGAATCCCGGGAAGTCGCATATTCATATGTATCTTTCTGGCGACTTCGGCTATCTTGATCGATGGTATCAACAGGATGATGATCGCTCTTAGGCGTCTTCCGATGGCTCGGGATAGCGGTGATCATTGCACTGGGTGTGTCTGTTCATAAGCCAAATGCTGATCGTTATCCTGCTGCCTTCAAGAATTTCAGAGTTTGAACAGATGTCTGTCCACCTCTTGGTCTGCTTGTGGTGAGAGACTCATTTGGGTTTCACAATCTTTATAAAATACGTTGTTTTATAGCATGGATTATTTCCCACCATATATTACACTCAGTAATAACAAAAATATCTCTGTATTATCATTACTGTGTTAAGCACAAATCCAAAAATAGTCACATACCAGCCTCTGTGAAGAAAGTAAACTCTACCCTGGACAAAACCAGCACAACAGATAAACCATGTGCTGCTCTGTGCTGCTAAACTTTTTAAACCCCTTTTGTTGTGTCCTTTTCTCATCCTGTGAGCAGAAGGCAGCCTCATGCCTTCACATCAGGTTTATACACACAGTGTTAATATACCCCTGAGCATTCTTTTCTCCAGGCTATACAGTCCCAGCTGTCTGGGACTCAGCCCCTGCTTCTATAAAGATGCTTCGCTCCCAATGGTGTCTTTGTGGCCTTGTGCTGGATTTGTTCAAGCAAATCCCTGTTCCTCATGTACTGAGGAGCCCATAAATAGGTACAGAGCTTTACATGTGGCCTTTAATGCTAAGCAGGGAGGAAGGATCACCTCCCATGACGTGCTGGCAGGACTTTGTGATGCTGGCCGAGATGCTATTGCCCGCCTTTGCCATGGAGTTGTATTGCTGGCTCACGGTTAGTTCATTGTCCATGAGAACCACCCCCCAAGTCCTTCTCCACAGAACTGTCTCCAGCCAGTCAGCCCCCAACATGTGCTAATGCCACAGATTATTCCTTCTCAGTTGCAGGAGTTTGCATTTCTTCTTGTTGAACTTAAGATTCCTTTGCTTCTTGGATTAAGATTTCCTGTTTCTTCTTGTTGAACTTAAGATTCCTTTTTTCCCATTTCTCCCACGTCTGAATAGCAGCACAGCCATGTGGTTTGTCAATGACTCTTCTGTCAAGGCAGTTTTCTGTTGTCTGCAAAACTTGATAATGAAACTTTATCCTATTATTAGTGTTGTTAATGAAGGATGTTGAAGACTGTTGGTCCTAGTATCAGCCCCTGGGTATAATGCTATGACTTGCTCTCTAGTGGACTTGCTGCAGATGATCACAAGCCTCTGGGCCCAGATATTCAGGCAGTTTTTATTAGATCTCACTTCCACTTATCTAACACTTGTTTTATCAGTGTGTTTATGAGGATATTATGGGAGACCAAGATAGAAACCTTACTAAAGTAAAAATAAGGAACATCCACTGCTTTTCCCTTGGCTACTAAGCTAGTCAGTTTACTGAAGAAAGTTATCTCAATGGATATGCATGATTCCCCCTTAGTAAATTCATGCTGACAACTCTTAGTCCTTTTTCTGCCATGTGTTTGAAAGTGGTTTCCAGGGTTAGTTGCTGCATCACCTTTCCAGAGACTGGGGTTAGGTTAACCAACCCTGGAATTCCCTGGATCCTCCTTCATACCTTTCTTGGAGGAATGAGTGATAATTGCTCCCTTCTTGTTCTTAAGAATCTCTCCCAGTCAGTGAGACCTTTTAAAGATTATTGAGAATGGTCTTGCAGGGTATCAACCAGCTCCCTCAGCTCTCATGTGTTCAACCTCTCAGTCCCTAATGGATTCAAATATGTCCAGTTTGTTTTAGTTCTCCTTGGCTTAGTCCTCCTCTATGGAGGGTATGTTTTGATCCAGATTTTTCCTGTGGTCTCAGGGGCTTGAGGTTCCCAAAGGCCAGTTTCACGGATAAAGACTGATATAAAGAAGGCTGTAACTCAGTGTCATCTGTGTCCTTATCTATCAGATCCCCTGCCCCATTCAGCAAGTGGGCCCCACCCTGAGACCCTCCAGCTTGCTACCACCACCACCTGTTCCCTCCACCATGCTTTCTTAACCAGAAGGGACCTTTTCTCCCTGAAAGGAACTCCCCCCCACCCCCAGCAATGATATGTGGTGGTATACAATAACTCCAGCTGCTGGCCTACTGCAAAAATTAACTCTGTAGTGGCTGGGACCAGGACACCCAGTTTCCTTGTGGTATTTGAAGTGCAAATGATGCACTTGACTAGACATACCTGATTAGCACTTCGGACTGTGAAATGCAAAGCATCTTGGAGCAAACAATCTGTTCTCATCTTTAGGGCTAGAGACTGTATTCTGGAGAAGTGATCAAACAGTTTGAGTGTAGTAATTCTGTAATCTCTATTCCCTCTGCTATTTGACTTGCTGGATGTTTTCAGCAATCAACATTATTTTGTGACATAACATCTACTGCACAAACAAACAAAAAATCTTCCTTATAATCTTATTAAGAGAAAACCAAACTATTGTATGAACACATTTTTCAGTACAAGGTTCATAAAAGTGCATTTTTTTTTAAATTTGCATTTACTTTGTTTTCTTTGCTGCAGAATCTCAAAGTTACGTGGAAGCCATTAACCTCTCTATGATGATGTCTGATGGCACTGTGGGCACTAACTGTTCTTTGCTGAGGGCCAACATGCAGACTGATTCCTCATTTCAACACTGTTTTACATCTTCATCTACTATTTCAAATAGCAGTCCTATCCCAGGGGCAGAAAGGTAGGAAAAGATTCTCTTACATTGTTGTTTAGTTCTCATAATGATAGTTCCCAGACAAAACATTATGCTTGCGTCTTCACTGCAGACCATTTTCTAAGAACTTTGAGGCGGGTTGTGACATTTATTGTTGGAGTCCATTGAATGGATTTCAACATACAGAGGTGTTACTTTTATGTGAGGGACACAATTAGCTATGAACATAAGTGAGAAGACAAATAGAATTTTATAGCTCAGTTATGTTATTTGTGCTAGCACATATATATAGCTCATATATATTTTTCTGTGTGCTTAACTGGTGTCTCTGATGTTTAACTTAAAGCCATGTCATGAAAATTCACGTTGGAATAAGCTGTATATGAGAGAAAGGGAGCGCTCTTCTCACTGCAAACATACGTTTTTACTCAGTAAAATGTCAGTAGATCTGCTTTGGTAGTGTATAGCTGATGACCTTTCAACTGATCAGCAGACTTAGAAATTTTATTGTTTTACAGTTAGATTGTGGTAAACATGTAGGGCTCTGGACAATACTGCGAACTGTATCAATTTACAAAGTAATTCTTGTCCAAAGGAGCTTACAGCATAAGCTAAGAAATGGCAAGAAACAGCAAACAAACAAGGAGTCCCTAGTTACTGTTAGAATGGTCAGAACACCATAACAATGTGTGATCAGTCATTAGCTGTGCACTGTATTTACTCAATAGACAAGGTGGTACATTAGACCTGAAGAAGTTACCTTCTCTATCACTCTGCAAAAACATTCCTTTCTGGCTAATAATCCTAGTCTTGGTTTTAGCTATTTGGTTCCTTTTTCACAGTAAGTATTTTGGAATACTTCTGGTTGGAGTGTCAGAATGTCAGTAGTATCAGTACTTAAAGTATGTCATTACCTATTTATCTTTTATTTATCTTCCAATCTAATTGGTTTCATTTTCAGTCTACTGAGACTGTGAAAGAATGTTTTTGTTTTGTGATTACAAATGTGAACCTCAAGATGGAACAAAATATGTTGGTGTTTGCTGCAGAAGAAGCAGTGTAACAATTACAAGTGGATATGTATTAAAAGCTTATCAGTCAATTCGGTCATTATCAAGTTTACATTCCTGCTTCAGACTTTATCTAGAAAATTTTGTTTGCTTCTTTCTAAATATTTTTTCTATAATTTTTTAATTTCACCTAGAAGATAGCTACAGCTCTAGAGGAGAGGTTAGAGGTTTTTTTCTTGCAGCAATGTCGTCTTCAATTTGCTTACCTTCCATTTCTTTAAAGCCTTTCTAATTTGAGCTGTTTAAATCTACTGGCATTCATTTCCGCAACTCCCTTTTAATTAAAAATGCTTTCTTTATTGATGTATGTCTTATGTCAGCTTTTTCTCTTTGCATTTGACAATGAGTTTGTTCTCTCTGGATTTGGTAATATTAGTAATCTTTTCCAGCTACAGCCTAAGGGCATTTCATTTTCACAAGGAGACAGCTTAAACTTTTATCAAATGATTTTATCAGATGCTTAGTTTCTTTTGTTTGGAAGGACATTTTTTTTTTACTTGAACAGGTAGAATTGCTACCCAGTAGAAAAATAGAATGTTTACTGTTGAAATATTTAATTCTATAAATCAGAGTTTTTCCACTGTCAAATAAATTAACCACTGGACCTGCTTCCTTTCTTTTTTTTTTTAATATAAATTGTATTGAAATAGATCTGGTCTGCAACTTACTCCTTGTGAACTGTGCTCTTACCATTATCATAGTACTAATTTGTTGCGTGATGGTGCATAACCACCTCCTCAGCCCATTTATTTTCATTTTTATTCTAGTGAGCATAAGACACTCTGCATGCAAGAGCTGGTATGGCTGTGTCATGTTTCTTCCATAAACGTCTACTTCTGTGCAGCTTTGGCATAAGAAATTGTTGCCTCCTATTGTTATTTTTCAGGTAGCACTTCAGCTCATCAGGGCAGCTGTTTGTGAAGCAATGCTGCAAACAGCCTCACTAAACTGTTTCATATTAAAACTAAACCCCTCAAACAGGGAGAAGTATTTTTAGCTGTCACTATTTTCATGGACTGGTTTACCATGCAAACTCAGAAACTATCCTATCAACATGGCTCGGTGGAGGGTGAGATAAGACAGAGCATAATGGATTTACCTTGAAGAAGTTACTGGTCAGGATGAGATTGAAATCCCTTGATCTAGCTCCATTAAGTGGTCCAGCATGTTTTCAATGAGCACCCTGGGATTTTTTTTGTCCTGTGTGTTATGTTTCATTTCTTTCAATGGCCACTGAAGCATGGGTTGTACAGTAACATTTTAAGGGAATTATGTGGCTCGTGTTTTGTTTTTGTGTTCAATTTTTGGCTTTTTTTTGACAGCTCTTCTGCTGCAGAATATCCTTGGCTTGAAAGCAGCTCTAAAGCTTCCCTGTCAACCCAGTTTTCAGTGGGAAATACCAGGCAGCCAGGAGGTTACCTTGTGCCCTTTGAATTTTCAAGTGCTGTGCAGGATGTCTCTCTCCTGTCTCATTTCCAAACTCCAGGAATGCAAGTTGTCACCCTGAGCAACCTGGAGAGTTCACTAGCAAAGCCACACCAAGAACATGGTATCAGCAGCAGTGCCCATGCCTACCTGAGCTACAGCACTGGTACCAGGGACAGTAGCTCCCCCCAAGAGGAGACACAAGCTACTTGCATAGCCAATGCTAACACGTCTAAAACACTGAGCTCATCAACAGCAAGTGCGGATGACAATGACTTTTTGATGCAGAACTTTCTTACAGTGGCCTCTGGACGCAACAGCCAGAACAGTGCAGTTCCACATCACCATGGAGGGAACCTACATGCTCAACCACCTCTTCCAGAGAAGAAGAGGTCCTCTGAAGGAGAACATTCCTTTTACTCTGTGTCAACTTCTTCAAGTGGCTTCTCTAGCCCTCACAGTGGAAGCACAATCAGCATTTCCTTCCCAAATGTTCTCCCAGATTTCTCAAAAATGCTAAGCCCTTCCCCAGTGCCAGGTAGGTTCTTTATCAGAGAAATGCAAAATACATTATATTTTATATGAGTTTATAAAAAGAATTGTGGAGGTTTTAAAAGTGGAGAGGGGGAAAAAAAGTAATGGAATGAAAATGGCCCAGAGGACTTGAATGTTTGCAGTAAATGGTGCCAGTTTCCTGTCTTTGGATGCAGTATTCACGAAACAAGGCTTCAGATTTATTCCTCTGCTTCCTAGAAGCCAGCCATTGGTCAGCTTACTTTTTCAGCTGTCAGATTACAGTGGACCAGTGTTAGTTCAATTTCTTTTAAAAAGGGCTGGCTTCTCTCTGTACCTTTTAGAGTTGTCCCAAGAAAAGTAAAAGATGTACATGTGTGTTCAAGTTGGGCCCTGTTGAGAAGTTTGTATTTAATGCAGCTTTATAACTGAAAGGTTTTAATATTTTAGGAGTTTGCAAAATGAAACATCGAACATGCTTTCAAAATCTTAGTGTACATTATTATATTTGCTGGTTCTAAAACAGCTCAGTTTCTCTAAACTGACCTAATGATGAGCTTTTTGAGTAATCATGGTGACTGGAAGTCGGAAAGAAAAGTAAAAGCACTTCTGTATTTTAAAACATTCTTGACTTTTTTTCCTTTTTATTTCACAGAAAACACAGCTGATAAATATGTGACCGTAAAATTTGTTCAGGACACATCGAAGTTCTGGTATAAGCCAGATATTTCAAGAGAACAAGGTATATCAATTGATAAATATTCTGACATATCCGTTCATAGAAAAGCTAGTTAGTCTTGATTTTAGATACATACCTGATCTCTAAAAGAAATATAAAACCTAGAAAGGCCATAGGAAACCCCTCTTGTTTCTTTTGTTGAAAGGCTAAATTTGAGTGTGGAGGGCAGTCAAATAGTCCTGAAAAATTTTCAGTTAATCAAACAAATTGTTAACCTAACTGAACTAACTATGAAGTAATATAGATCTACCGGTGGTAGCTGTTGCAAATGCTTTTTGGTGTGAAGCTGCAGATTTTGAATGGCAGATATGCCTGAAACAACACCACATGGCTGTCTGCTCTCTGAAACCTTTTGAGGGTAAGTGTGCTGTTCTGATATGATCTCAGCGTAATTAATTAGCTAAGTCACCACAAAGGCATCCTCAACCACCAGTCATTTTGTAGCCTGAATTTCAATGTCAAGTGACATACATTGTTTCTTAAAGGTCAGTACCATGGAACAACATCTTTATAGTGTATGATGCAGATACAGCACTTTTATATGTAGATGTATTATTCAGTGAACTGAAGAAATCTTTTATTACCTATATATGAAAATTAATACTTAGGAGCACCTGGGGTACTGCATCTGGCATACAGGAAAGACATAGACCTGTTGGAGCAAGTACAGAGGAGGGCCACAAAGTTGATTAGAGGGATTGAGCACGTTTCCTATGAGGAAAGGCTTGAGAGAATTGAGATTTTTCAGTCTGGAGAAGGAAAAGCTTCGGAGTGACCTAATTGCAGCCTTCCAGTACCTGAGTGGAGCCTACAAGAAGGATGGAGAGGGACTTTTTAGAAGAACATGTAGTAGTGACAGGGCACGGTGAAATGGCTTCAAACTGAAAGTAGATTTAGATTAAATATTAGAAAAAAATTATTTACTGTGAGGGTGGTGAGGCACTGAAAGAGACTTCCCAGAGCAGGTGTGGGATGCCCTCCATCCATGGAAATGTTCAAGACCAGGCTGGATAAGGCTCTGGTGTAATGAAAATTGTCTCTGTTCATGGCAAGAGCATTGGAAGTAGATGATCTTAAAGGTTCATTCCAATCCAGGCCATTCTTCCATGATTCTATGAACTTACACAGTGTCCCTACAACGGTACGTATGTAAGCTTGTTTGGTGCTTGTTACAATCCACTAATCATAGAGGAGCAAAGTGAGCCTCTCTGTGGATTCCAGATAGAAGCTTCAGGTTTGAATATTCTGTGAAATGAGCCTAAAACCAAACAAGATTAAATGTTGATACCAAAAATTGATATATTTTATATAACAGTAAGTGAGAAAGAGAAGGAAATAGAAAAAGAGGTTTGGGGGACAGGAAGAGTGACAGGAACAGATTAAGCAGAAATATATCACCCTCTGAGTCCCATAAGTGCTCGTAAGGATTAATACAAGTTGGGCTCCAGGTACCTCCCCTGAAGGGGATACCTCTGTCGCAAGACTGAATCAGTTGCATCACTTTGCATCTTGCATAGTGCTGTGGTGCAGGGGCCTCAGGAATGGGTCTGGGGAGTGCTTTAGGGGTCTTTGTTGGATTATGACACTTCCTCAGCTGCCCCTCACATGAGTGTCCTGTGGATGTGGCTTTCCCAGAGTGGGGGTTTTACAGCTGAGACAGTTTTTGTGTAATGTAGGGTGGATGTTCACTGCATCTGACCAGAGGTCATGACATATACCCAAAACTGTCCTCCTCCCCTTTGTTGGGGAGGAGTCTGTGCAAACCTGGCTGCCGATAAGCCTGTGGGCTATCGCCTCCACCCTGAAGCCAGCTGGGGAGGATTTTCAGTACAGCTGCTGAGCTTGGACCTCCTGTGAATGAATCCTTCTCCCCCAGCCTTAGCCATTTCTTCTCAAACCTGAGATGATTGAAAAACACTGTCACTTCTGTCTTATCTCAAGCTCTTTTATGTGGCTTAGCTCACAGTTCAGGATTTCAGTCAGGAGGGCCATTCAGGGTGGGGTGAGCTTTGGTGGTGCAGCTTCATTGCTGCAGCTTTGTTACACATTTTTGTCATAATGGGCAAAAGTCCTTTATAACAATGTTTCAGCCATGAAACTATAGCATTTCAGTTTCTGGCAGTGCTTTCCAAATGCAATTGGTCTGACTGTGCTTGTGTTTATAGTGTAATAGTCAGCTACAGTGAATTGTGATTAATAAGATAAGGCAGGATTTTAAGCTGGGATTTTTTAAAATGTGGCTGTCAAAAAGGAAAAATTACTAACTAGTTCTACATTGAGAAAGATACTCATACTAAACCAAAATAGTGTTAACTTCAGCTATTGACAAGTCATGAATTATTGTGTCTGTCTAGTTATTACGTTCTCAGATGGTGAGGATGTTCTTTTTGGTAAATAGGATGCCTGGGGAATAAAGATCATAGAAAATAGAACATTAATTAATTTTTGGGGGAAGTTTGCTGGTCCTTTCTCTCCAGTCTCCTTTGCATTATCTACTGACCACCCATAATGAAAACTGAGTCTTTCACTATGCAGAAAAAATACCTTACGTGATGTGTGTGTACAGTGAGGGATGTAGATATAAAGCAATTTAAAACCTAACTGTTTACACAAATGAAACAACAGTCTTCCCAACCTTTTAATATGCCTCTTTTCATCCTTGAAGTAAAACATCATTTAAAAAATGTTTTAAGGTACTCTTGCTGATCTTTTTTCCCCTGTGTTTAATAGACTGCTCATGTGACAAATTATTGCAGCATCCCTTTGTATTTAAAAGTGTTATGTACTGCTTAGTTGCAGGGGTTTGTGTATTCATCCTTATCCTCTCAAAACAAGACATATTGCTGTGAAAAAAGGTTCTTTCCTTTGCCATCTGACAGATGAAGATAATAGAATGCATACGTTTGCTTTACTTGCTTTGACAGAAAAGATAATTGTCTGCATTTTCCTGATTTATTTTTACTTCCCTTTTTTTCATGAACCTTTGCTTTGTAAATATCGCTCAGGCTTTGCAAAAATATGCCTTTTGCCCCATATATGCATAATATCCATGTTCTGTATGAACAGTCAATTAAGGAGTCCAGTGTCAAATTTGAGCTCTTTCTAGGGTTTCTCTGAAGTCATGCTGATGGCTGAAATTCCAGAAACAAAGTACTTGTATACACACGTATTTGTAAAACTTGTATGGGGAAGGAAAGAAAGCAAAGTACAAAGATTTTATTAAGATCAATCATTAGATTAACTTTTTTGTCTGTTTTCAAAGTAAGTTTAAAATTTTGGGCTGCTAGATTTCAAAAGTCTGCAACTGGCTTTGTGCAAAGTAGCAGCAATTTCCTGCAAGTGTTCCCTCTTGGAGAGGGTTTCATACTGCACTTGCAGAAGAGATCCCAAAATACAGATGAAAAATACTTCAAAGAGCAAATACACATTTACATTCCTCCCTTTGCTTCAAAACTCCTAAGGCAGTAAGGTAGCTATGCAGGGACAAAAACTTGGTGGTGGATGAAAAAGAATCTGTCCTGCCTGTTGAGGCTGAATAGGAAGTGAAAAACTGTTGTCTAGTCAGTGTGGGAATTAGAGAGAGCTGTGCAGTCTTTTAACAAATTGACAGAATTTAAGCAGAAGTAGACTTGCTCTTGCACTGGTTGTAGGAATTCTGGTGGGACCTGAGCTCTCCTCTTAGTTTAAAACCAGTAAAAATCAGGGTTCTGTACTTGAGCTTCTTTTAAAATAAGTATCTGTGAGATTTGGACAAGGGTTTCCCTCCAGGTCCCCAAATACTCTTGATTTGTGTTTTGTTGTATGGCAATGAGGCTGGAGAAAAGATCTTACTTCTTCTGGTGTCCTATTCATTTATACGTTTGTACTTCTGTACTTTTGAGTGTGCATTGTGCTTCAACTGTTTTTCTGTCTCTTTTCGTGGAATCCCTTGCAGCCATTACTGTTCTCAAGGAAAAGGAACCTGGGTCTTTCATTGTTCGAGACAGTCATTCTTTCGGGGGAGCCTATGGGCTAGCAGTGAAAGTTGCCACACCACCTCCTTCTGTGCTACAGTTAAAGAAAGGTACTTTATATGTTATTAAAAATGCTATATATTGTAGGTAGTCCTTATTGGTGGGTAGCAATCTGTTGGAATCTTCCCTCTTCTCATAAGTGCAACTTGAATTGCAGGTTATAGTTGATGTGTTGTTAAATGAGACTGGATATGATGCCTTGTTATACTACATGGTTTCACCACGACTTCTGTTGTGGCTGTGTATGTGTTGTACCTCATCAGCCTAATGAAAATCAGTGTCATCTCAGCAACTGGTCTTCCCTAGCAGTCAGAAGTTTGTGTTTGATTCACAGGCTACAATGTAAAGTTTTTCACTCTGCTGGAGGGCTGAATATTTTTAATCCCAAAGTTTTGTTTTGAGACAGTTCTATTTCAGATATAAATCTGAAGAGATTCCTAAGGATGTTTAAAAGTGGTGATTTATGTATGTACTCTGTCAGCTCTAGTGGCTCCATATATATAACTCATGCCTGATGGTTTGTGAAACATGAAGTGAGAACATGCAGAAATCAATAATTGGTATGGAAACTCAGCAGCCAAAAAGCTGTATGTTCTTGGTTCCATTTGTAATACTGCAAAGTTAGTGGAGTGGGTTTTGTTGCTGCTGTTTTTCTTTTACAAAGCTTAGTATGTTTCATTAGTACATAATGACTGGTGAGGTAGGCAATTAAGATTACAGGAAAGCATTTATTCTTAGTGTTGTTTTTATGGAAGTATGGTTTTAACTGTTTTGGTTTGTTTTCTTTGTTTGGCTGTTGGTTTGGATTTGCTTACTCTTTGGCAATTGTTAGCAGTTCACCTCTATTACAGTTGTTATAAATGATCAAATCGGGAGCCAAATTTATAAGAAAATTTAGCAGTGATTTATTAGGTTGTCAGTGAAACAGAATTTCGAGAAAAAAACCACCACAGCCAAGGCAGCATCAACCCCGGGATCGGCGCTGGGTGAACCTGGATCTGACCGCCAAAATGTCAGTCTCCCCTTCCGGTTCACCCCGACTGCTTCATGCAGCAAGCTTATATACAGTTTATTCTGCCTGAGGCAGAGAAGATCGAATGTTCCTTTGTGTCCCTTCACATGCAGAGCTGGGGCCATACATGTGCAGGGATAGACAAAAGTGGTTCCAGGTGTCTAGATGTTGTCAGAAAACTTCTGAGAAGTCCGGCATTCACATGTAACAGGGTGGCGCCTGCAAGCTAAGTTTAGTAGATGCAATCTTCCAGGTGCGAGATCACTCCTGCATTCCAGGGAAGTTGTTGATCATTCTGGAAGGTTCCATTCATGTGTTAACAGCTTTGATACTATCTGAATATCGTCTGGGAACTAATTGAATAAAAAATAAGACTCCTGCTCCCGGAAGGGGTGGTCAAAAAGACATAGCTTGGATTTTACAATATTTTATACATAAACAGCATGAATTATCTCTGCCATATACTACACAGTAACACTTTGAATCTGTTTTAATCTGGTGTTTTGAAACAATTTTTATAACAACTTGCCATGTAGTCCTTTTTGTTGCCAATAAACAGCAACGGAACCACTCCAGTGACTTATGTAATGAACTCAGTTTAGGTGTGCTGGGGTGGTGATAGCAGCAACTAGGAGGCAAATTGAAAGTGGCTTGTAGGGCGTGTTTCTGGTAGTCTTTTCTTATTAGTGAAGTCTAGGAACACATGAAAGCTCACACTCTGCTAGGCTTTAAAGAGACCGTTTATGTTAGTAGTAGTAAGACTAGCATTCTTCCACTTCTCACTTCATGATACTTAGCTTTTCTTATTTCCCTTGTTTAATCGCAGAAGGCACAGATTGGTTCTGTTTCCTGTAGTGTTTCTTGTTCCAGGCTTCCCCTCCCCACATATCTTGTAATAATTTATTTTAATTTGGTGAGAGCGTAACAGCAAACAGTAAGCTGTTTGAAAAAGCGACCAGTGCAATATTTGCTTGCATAAAAGTTTCTGCTGTCCATATTAATGCATTCATGTGTGCTGGCCTGAAGGTCAACCCTTGTGGTGTTTCCTGATAGATCAAAGGGAACACCTGCTGGTAGCTCTTTTGTTAAGGTTTGAATGGTTTGATAGCTTTGCCCTGTTGGTATGAAATAACCTTTTAACTATTTGGAGAAGGATTAGTTTTGTAGTCAGGTATGAAATACTGTCAATCCATCTTCTAAGAAATATTTTTCTTAATTATATGTCTGCATATATAATGTACAGGTTTAAAAGAATGTTAAATCTCGAGGGATCTTTTACACATCTCTTGGACTTGGAATCTCCTCTTTTCATCCAACTCTACAGTTTTGGTTGTCTTGATTCCTGAGATTAAAACTGTCTTTAAAAATCTAGTGAAACCCTAGTGCTTCAATAAATGTTTGTTTTCAGGAGCAGAGACATAAAGTATAAAACTGCAGACATTTAGAAACGTAAAATGCACTGAGAGAACTGCCATCATTACCTTTGTGTAGCTTAATCTACTCTTCTTTTAATCTGGGGAACTTCTTTGAACAGAAATATCACTGGAAATGGAATATTTTTTTCATACTTTTCTTCCTTGTGACTTTGGATACAAGTTCTTTTAATGAGCAAGTGCATCAGAATTTCTAACCATTCATTTTCCAAATTTCTGTTCCTGTCTGTAGCTGGGATCGGATTTGGACATTTTGAAACCAGTCTATATTTGGATGTCAGTCATTTAAGAATATAAAACCATTTCTCTGGCTGTCTGAAGTGAGCTGTTGCTTATTTGTTTTTTTGATAAACAACCTTTTAAATACGCCTTGTAACTTGCAGAGTAGGTCTAATTGTTTTCTTTGCATTTTGTATGTAAAACATTTGGTAGTAATGTGGAAAAACTGCTTCATAAATACCTAGTTTATGAGAGTTGTCTGTTAATTGCTTCTTTTTATGAGCTTTCTTTTTCAACACAGTTGGAGATTCATCAAATGAACTTGTTAGGCATTTTCTGATTGAATGTACTCAGAAGGGGGTACGCTTGAAAGGATGCCCGAATGAACCATATTTTGGTGAGTACTGTGCATTACAGGGACTGAGAAGATGAACACAGTTGGCATTTGCTAGTGCTGGCTTGGATGGAATACAAATGAGAGACTACTTTGTTTGAGTCCTGATGACTTCTGTAGGAACCCATTCCAAGGTTCCAGGAGCCTTTAACACATTTACTTTAAGCAGATGTGCAGGGCACTCTAGCATAGATGCATGTGACCAAGCTTCAAACAAGTCAGACTTGTCTACACTACCAGTGTAGCTGCAGAAAGCTGAGCTAAATCACTCTTGTCATCCTAATTGATTCAGGACCTTTTGTCCTGTGTTATATTTATGCTGCATATTAGGTGGCTAAAAATGACACCAGAATGAGATATTCATAAAGTACATTATGCTATGTCAGTACATTATTTAATGTAATATGATGGAACTACAATACCCATAATGGCAAACAGCCTACCTAGCTGTTGACTCATTTTCTTTTCACTCATTTGGGGTAGGAGGGGAATATAGGATCGGAGAGCTTATGGGTTGAGATGAAAACAGGAGATGCTAACCAGTTACAAGGCAAAAGAAACTCAACTTTGGGGAAAATTATTTTAATTTTTTTCCAATGAGAATCAATATTCAGGCAGTCAGATGTTGAGGGATACATTTAGTGAAGGTAGCTGGGTTTGCAAGCTGGAAGTGCAAACTGCAGATTGATCTATGGGCGTCCCAGGCAAGAGAGGCCATGATCTGCTGACTCTTTGCATAACAAAGGGCCGGGACCTCCTGACCACTCAAAGTTACATAGCAGACCCTGCACCTCCTGACCACTCAAGAGGTGCAGCAGCAGCAGCCAACCCCCAGACTTCCTTTTTTTTTGATTGTAAGGGTATCTCTCCTCAGAGGCGCTCAGTTTGAGCTGTTATTTTGTTATTAAGTTGTTGCACCAAAATTAAATTGTTTTAATGATCTGGAAGTCTGAGACTCTGTTAAGGGAAACCTGGGGTTGAGCTTCTGGAAGAAACATCTGACTGTGTGTGTGGAGTGTGTAGCTGTGAAGGGGCTTTGAATATCAGCTCAGGTGGTGCAAGAGTGACCGCCAGAATGGCTCCTGGGTGGTCAGACAGAGAAGTTTCTTAACATGAGAAACAAAGACGATATTAAATAACACTTTTCCTTCCCCTTTTCCAAGCTCAATTTCACTGCTTCCTCCCAGATTCCTCATGCCCACTGCAGTGGGGTGTGAGGGCATATGGTAATTACAGAGCAGTTCCTCTGCTGCTTCATCTGTCTCCCAGTTTTTTCCTTCCTGGGATGTGGGCTTTTCTTGTAGGCTTCTCTCCTGCAGAAAAAAAAATATATCTGTTTGAGCATGTGTTCTCTGTTGACCACAGAAAATGTCCCATCTTTTCCAATGTGAGGTCCTCCAGAGGCTACAGGGTGGGGGGATGGCAACTCAGATACCCAGAGCATCTCTTTTTCCTCCTCTGTCCATAGCATTCTCTGCTGTCTCTTACCCAGCCTTTTTCCATAGGTGTCCTGCAGTGGGTCTGCTGGAATGGGCTGTGTTTGGCATGAAAGCTCCCTGAACTTTACCCAGAGGTCATCCTGGAGCCCTCCCACCCCTGTTACAGTCCTTGTCACATACACCAAATACACCTGTGAAAGAGTCATCTCATCATAAAATTAACAGATGTGAAATAAAGTCACATTTTAAAATAAAGGTGGACTGAAGTTTATCTGTGTTTGGCGTGAGACTTACCTTAAATGAGAACTTTAGTCCATTCCTCAATCTTGAAGTACCTGTTTAGCCACCTATGTAGTCCTACTAGTCATATAGTTTGAACATCTCCTAGTCTTCCAGTTTGTACAGCCTGTGCTGGTTTGAAAATAAACGACAGTGAGAGATGAGTCCCACACAAATACGTTGAGAGCAGGTCAGAGTTACAATTTAATAAAAAATATTACTGTAAATGCAGTGATACTGAAAAACTGGCTTAAATTCACTAAGTTGGAGTACAATCTCGCACCCTGTTGGTCTGGGTGGTGGTCACAGTCTGATTAAGCAGTGGTTGCAGTCCTGTTGATGTGATGATTGCAGTCTTGTTGAAAGCCGTGGTCCTGTGAAAGGACTGGTCTTCCTCTGGGTCTGTTGAGCAGTGGTGGTGGTGCCCCAAGTCCCCAAAACCCCAGATGATAAACAGGTTCAGGTGGTACCTCCCTCGGGGTGGGGAGTTTCACACTGGAATGGTGTAATACTCTTGAGTCATTGCAGTCATCCATTCCTGCTAGGGCCATTGAGTCCATGATGGCCCCTGAGCAGAGATGACCCCAGCAGAATGGGTGTAGTTACCATGCCTGAATTAACTGTGAAGACGATTGTGCCTTGCAGGGTTTGCCTCTTCTCCATTATCAAGTGTTATGTAGATGGGAGTAGAATACATAGCTCGTTACACCCCCACATTGTAACCCAGGACATAGGCTCAAACTGGTTCACAAAGTAGGTGAACAGGCACGACTACACATGTTTATGGGTAAGATAATGAAGGACTATTAGTATTGATCAGTCTTTGTATTTTGTAAGACTCTTGTAGAATTGGGTCATCTTTCTGTTTCAAAAATTTTTTGATGGACAGTAAAGATGCGGTTGGTTTTGGTTGAACTGGGATTTTTCTCCAGCACATAGTTATGTTTGCTGCTTATTAGTAAATGGGATTGAAGGATGGCTTTTTTTTTTTGTACAAACAGGCTGATGAATACTATGCCTTCCTCTCGCTCTCCTTATAGTCTGACATGCTAATATCAAAGGTAATATTGAATTACTTCAGTTAAGCCCAAGACCAAATTGCAAGAATAACTTTGAATAGAAAGGAAGAGTAATTTAATAGAGAATTCTATGTACATCACTGTTGCCTTAAATAAATGGAAGAGGTTTTACCTGGACTATCTTTTATACTTTCAGATTACAAAATAGAGGTGTGTGTAGACAGAACACTAGATGATGAAGACTAGGTGGCTAAGAGGTAGAATGTGCTTTTTTTTACCTCCTCATGTAGTACAAGTGACCTCATGTGCTCTTGCCACCTTCATAAGAATTTACTACATTTAATGTAGCAGAAGCTAAGAGCATTGAAAAGAATTTACTGAGTTGTATATGTTATTGATTTTGTAAGTTTTGTGCTTTCTTCAGTTGAAGCACAGACATGTAGGTTAGGGTCTAAGCAGTGTATATAAGGAGAAAGGGAACATACCATTGTGATTACTGGGTTCAAGAAGATCTTGATTTAGGGTCCCAAGAGATTTTTAAAGTGAAGCAGAGGGGGCTCTTAGTCTATAAAATACTTGAGAGCAAACATAACTTAAGCATTCTTGTTGCCTACCAAGTTAACTGTGCATGTCTTGTTACTTTTCTGACTGCAGGAGTTTGACAGCTCTAGTGTATCAGCATTCCATCACCCACTGGCATTGCCCTGCAAGCTCCTCATCCCTGACAGAGGTATGCTTGTTGGAAGTACAGAAGAGATATTACCAGCCAAGTTTTGCTTCAAAGTGTCAGTGTCTGAAGGCAGGTGAATGTGTCACAAGTTAAGATCAAAAGCAAAAACTCACCAAGGAGGAAGCTATGGGTTGTCTTCAGGATTGGTGATGACCCTTATCCAAAATGTGGTTGTGAGCATACTGGTACTGTGATATTCCAGTCATAACATATATTCATTGTGGAAATCCATGCAGTAATTTACCATGTGGGAAGCCAAATGTCCTCTTAGACATGCTATTATGCCAGTGTATGGTTAGATTTAACCACTCATTCAGGTCTGATTAGCAAAAGTACAAGTAGATAAAGAGTAGATGGTGCCCTGAGTGCGACACTGGCAGGAAGAGTGTAGCACAAGTTCAGATATTTTTCAAGTAAATGATCAAGAAGCCTGTGTTGCTTCATGGGATTATGATTCTAATTTTGCTTATACTGATTTCATAAACCACTCTTAAGACATAAACAAAATGCTCATGCTTGTCCCGTAATTCAATTGTCTTATATTCTCCCACATAAAGTTAACCCCAGACACATTATTGAAATATTAAATATTCTTGTGGTTTATGGCTTTAAAGGCTTTTTAAACCCTTTTATTTTTTTTTCATAGACCATGTGTTAATATACAAAAATAGCATTTGATTTATGCAGACACACCAGTGAAACCATTTTAGCACAAAAAATATGTTCTGGTAGATGTGACGAGATCTCATGCATTTATATGGCAAAACAGTGTGCAGGTTGGCTTGTTCTCTTTATCCCCCTCACTTAAGATGGAAAAAGTACTCTGTTCTTCCAGAGGTACAGGTCTGGAACATTTGCCTTGTCTTGAATAAACATACCACAGTGAAATTTTGTTTTTTTTTTTTTTTTTTTTTAATCCAATTTGATTATGCATTTTAAGATGATTTTCTGTAGTTAATGACAGGATACAGTGCCTTTAAAATGTTTGGATAACTGTAACTAACCATATGAATAGTGTCACAAACTGTATTATGGTATTACGGCTCTCTTCCTCATTTGATTATATTCAAAGACAGCATGCCTCATGCTAAATGCAGCAGTGAGATCTTTACATGCATTTCTATACCTGAAATAACATGTTGATGAACAGTTTTCTTATTTCTTTTAACAATCAGTTGGGAGGAAATGTTCTACTGCTTTCTTATTGGTTCAGATGGTTCTCTTTCAACTTAAGAAGAAGGTTTTGTTGTCATCTGGATCAAAACATAATTAATTGATTTCATCATGGTAACATAGAGTCTTTTTGTATAAATTACTGTAAATTATACAAATCAAATTATATCATTAAAATCACACTAGTCAAGATATTTTTGGCTGTAGTGATGGAATACAGCTACAAGTATTGTCTTAATGTGTAATCATATGAGTCTCCCTTCATCATATGCCTTTTATGTTATGTCTTTTATTGTGAGGAAATAAAAGTTAAGCGTCCTGCTTGCAGTGCTTAAGGCAAAAAAGCCTGATGTGCAGCACAAAACCTACATAGAGGATTATAATTGCAGATAAAAGGTGGTTTCATGTTTCTGGACAAGAGTTGTTCAGTAGATGAGATCACAATCATACCAGCTCATATGTGACTATGGACTTTGATTTGTTGATTTAAATCCATATAAGACATGGACATTGTTTTCTGTTTGCAGATCCCTTGGAGGAGATAGCAGAAACTTCTCCACAAACTGCTGCAAACTCAGCTGTGGAGCTTCTCAAACAGGGTGCAGGTCTGTTAAACTTTTATCCTTGTATTTGACTGTTACCAAAGTTTTGTATCTTACAGGCTGGGAGAAGCTGAAGCTTTGACTGGATTAAAGGATATATAAGGGTAGCAGTTAAATTTATTGTGCTGGGTAGAAGTGTAAAGGGCATTGTTAGGATACGACAAAGTTTTTTTCCATTTTCTGCAACCAGCTCCTACATTCTGTGTTCGTTTCCCCATCATGTGTCTTGTGAGAATATGAGGTGTATGTGTAGGTTACTTCAAGCACAGTGATTTTTAAGCAGGATATTGCTTTCATAACTGATAAACTTTGAGAGGATGCTTTCAACCTGTGGTTGCAGAGGTTCAAGAACTATGTGAGAGGTCTGCAAAAGCCAACTAAGGAAAGTGTTCATTTAGGGTTAAGTTCTCATCATAGGGGTTAACAATACCACTGTAAAATGCTTACTGTTGCATCAATCTGAAAAAGATATTAAAGAACAGTTCTCTTTACTTCAGGTGCTGTATTTTCTTAGGAAATGTCATGTGTCTTTTCCACTGGATGCTTGTATGGATTCCTATGCATAGTGCAGCAGCTGTTCTGGCAAGTTGAGTTGTGTTACCGCAAGCTTATTTGGTGTGACAGAAGAACCATGACCAGAGTATGTTCAAATTGTGTGATGCTATGCACTGTTACCATCTGTATGGCTCTCAAACTAGGGTGTTTGCAAGAGCTGTGTAGAGGTGTGCTCTGCTTCTTATCTGTTTTGTTATGTGCATCTGATCCAGAGAACTGGTTAAACAGCTTGTCTGGAAAAGTGTGGTGACATTCTAACTCATTGTATTGGACAATGCTTTAAGTACTCCTGCACAATCTAAGCTGTCTTTAGAAATGTGACCAACTGTGTGTTACTCTGCTGTACAGTGGGCATGCCCAGGGGATCCTTCCCAGGTCCTGCAGTGGTCATTGGTTTTCAGGTTGCTCTGCATTCTCCCCAGAAGCCACCCAATTAATGCCATTAGAGCACAGGAATACACTACATTTGCCCCTTTCTTTGAGTTTAGCCTACCACTGGATCCACAAGTGTGCAAAGCATGTGTTTCTAAGAATGTTACCTCATGCATTTTTAGAGCACTTGAAGGGCAGTTGTCAAACTGGCCAGCTCTGGAAAAGTGCTCTTTGCTTGTGCAGCAATCTGCTTTGACTCCAAAATTTGAAGCACCGCTTTGAGTGCTGTAATTGAGCAGGCATGCGTGGCTGAGGCAATGGCAAACCTTTGTGAGGCTGTGCTATGAGTGAGCACGACAGCTCGCTAGTTGGTGTTTGTTGCGCCAACAGGGAAAAACCAGGAATCTATTTTTGTAGAGCTTTACTTCTAAAAAAAAGCTATCAAATGGGGCCTGTATTATCTTCCAAGAAATACTGGTTTCTCCTTGCTCAGACAGTGCTTTTCAAGGAAAAGGAAAGAATTATTCTTCAGCTGGGGCAGTAGTCAGATAAGTCTTTATGGGAGCTTTTGTATCATGGATCATTTAGGGTACTTAGTACATTTTGGTTTTAGCCTGTTTTGATGTTTTGTTGTTTTTAAACAAGGATTTGGAACCCAAATAGATATATTAGCTATGAGAGGTTCTCAGAGTCGTTGTTTTTCTTGCTTTGATATGTCAGGGTCCTTTTCCAGTCACAGAAGCATTCAAGTTGTGGAGTTCAGCTCTGAAGTGCAGATTCAAACATGTAAATTGAGTCCTTTCAAAAGAAACTTTAAAGCACATATACTTTCTCCCTGCCATTCTATACCCACACTTCTCTAACTCCACAAGCAAAAACCAGCGTGTTTTCCTAGAAGGATTATTTTTATAGTTCCCTTAAAAAACTGTTATAAAATGATCAGATCTGTAGACAAATTTATAAGAAAAAAATTTAACAAAGATTTATTAGGTAAATAACAAAAATAGAATTTAGAAAAACCACCACAGCCAAGACAGTTAGCGCAGCGGGTGAACCAAGGTTCGGGCTGACAGAGTGACAGCAGCGTCTCCCCAAGAGGTTCACCCTGAGTGTTCCGAGCAGCTTGTTTATATACAGTTTATTCTGCCTGAGGCAGGGATGACTGAACGTTTCTTTGTCCCTCTTCACTTGTAAAACTGCATCTATACATGTGCAGGATTAGACAAAGGAAAGTCCAAAGGTCCAGACAGAATGTCTGAGTGTCCAGGCTAAGTCTGTATTCACATGTAGCAGGGTGGCAGGGTGACAGCAGCTCCTGGGCCTGGCAGATGAAATCACTCCAGGTGCAGATCTTGTGGGAGTAGCTGAGACATTCCATTACCATGGTCCAGGCTGGTTTAGATGCTATCTGCCCAGTGCAGGTGCCAGGAAGTCACCAATGATGTCCTGGGACAGTCCCATTTAAATGCTAACAGACCTGATATTATCTTAACGCTGTCAGGGAACTAGTTGAATGAGAATCAGACTATGCTCCCAGCCAGAGTGGTCAAAGACATAACTTTTGACTTTTTGTTTTATACATATATAGACATATATAGCATGAATTATCTTTTTACCATATATCACTAGAAAACCAATGAGCATTTGTGTTCTGAGTGCTGAAGTTGACTAGAAATCCTTTGCTTCTTTAGACACCGACAGTGGAAGACTGGAATCCACACAAATAAGAGGCTTTTCCCTAGAATACATCTTGCTTTATTAATCTGCTTGTTCAGCAACAAAATTTTCTGCTCAAATAAATTGCAGTTCTTAATTCTTCTTTACACTGATACAGTAAAGCAAACTAAGTATTCTGAACAAAGAACATTCCCAGTCTAAAAGCGGCATTGTTAAGCTTGTTGTTGGTGGCACAGATGTACTTCAAAATGTCACCTGTGAAAGATAAAGCAGCAACATTGCAGGGCAGCTGCATTGAACAAAAGGTCTTCCTTTTGTTGTAGCTTGGAGCATGGTTCCTCCAGGATTACCGTTCTCCAATACTGTGTCAGACATGCACATGATGTTGTTTAATGACAAGTCTTTCCTGTGTTTCATATTGCACTTTCCTTTCCTTTTTAAGCTGACATGTTTCACTTTGCAACACTTTCATAAGTTTCCATTTATTATTTTCTATGCTGCAAGGCAAAGGACACTGTATTGGGTAACTTCTGTTAGAACTATCACTTGAGGGCAATCTAGATAAATGCTTGGAAATTTAATTTAGAAACAAACTCCGGAAAAACAGTCTGTTGACAGCAATGCACTGTGTGGCAGAAGAGGAAGGGACTCTACAGTGGCTGTGAAAGAAGGGAAAACTTCCTGTTCTTGGGGAAGGACCCACTGGACAGTGAAGAGCTTTAGATCCAGGGCACCCATACATGAAAAAATGAGGAAGAAGAGAGCTTATGATTTTGGATTGTTCATTACAGTTTTTGGGTTGGCTACTCATCATTCTAAGTCCTCTGAAATGAATTCAATCTGATTGAAGCAAAAGTTTTTGAAATTTTTCACCGCAATGCAAAAATATATTTGTGAAATTAGCAATTTGCAAATCAAGATAAATGCAAATCTTCAGGATCCATTCTTTTCACTGATGGACTCCAGGCTTGAAGTTATTGGGCTGACCATTATGTTGGAGTCAAACTTAGGCTTATGGCTTTTAACTGTATGATTATTTGTTGTTTTGAAAGTGCCAGTGTTCAGCTCTGTAATTTTTTATGTAGATGGTCATAGGGAAAAACTTAAGACAGATTACAGAATAGCTAAATAAAAAGATAAACTGTTAGGATTTAATTTAATCTTTGCTTTCATAATAATGTTGTGAAGCCAAGTGGAAACTACTAAACAAAATGGAAATGTAACCATGGTATTTGTGGCTGTATCAGCTGACAGAGTTGTAAATTTTGTCCTGGATACCTACAAGTGTCTTTTACCAAACATAAAAATCTCTTGGTATAGTGTTTAGCTATGGATATACATAATCATTCTTGCTTGTTCTTAATTTGTTTGTAAATTGACTTTATACCATAGTTCGATAGTAAGTATGTGAATAATTCTAAGTTAATACTATATAATAGTCCATGTTTTAGATGCCACTGTACTCGTAGTATTATAGAGTAGTAATAGTACTACTGTATAATGGGTATATACACACACATACTTTCCTAGTGATCACTGCAGATTTGATACAAAACCGTAAAAAGTAACTGTTTGATAACCTTAGAAACCAGTGAGTATCTATTTTATAGAGATATTTCGAAGTTGCTTATATCTCTAGAAGAGGAATAATAGTACTTTTAGAAGTAAGTGCATGCTGAAATAAAGAAAAGGC
>JALJVW010000206.1:621584-694974 GCA_024865655.1 Emberiza elegans
GTCTTTTAGTGCATTCTGCCTGAAAAAAGTACTATATGCATGTTTCATAGGTTCTTTTTTTCTTCTCTAAAACTACTGCAGTTTAATTTTATGGTTTGATGAAAATTGTTATATTCAGCAGTGCAAATGTCTGAAATTCCACTACGAGATGAACCATGATAAGAATGGAATTGTTTGTCTCTAAAACCATTTTACTAATTTACTGTGTAAACTTAATGTGGGCATGTTAATAATTGTGTTCTAATTGTTTCATTTTTTTTTCACTACTGAGTGAGCTGCTGTACATAGAGACAGAATAGGGGTTCCCTTGTTTATGTGTTATGTACTGATAGTGATTCTCTCCTAAAGAATGTTTTTAATCACATTTTTTGTTACATGGGATCTGGAAGTCTTGAGGACATGCCTCTGCAGCTGATTTGCATTCCTAAGACAGCAAAGCTTGCTTAAAGTCAGTAGCACAGCATCTGCAAGATCTTTTAAAATACATGAAAAGCTATATGATTGCTTTAGTCCTTGGGAAGTTTCTTTTTTTGCCGGCATTACTTGGGAGAATGAAATGAATTCATATAAGAAAGTCTTTCAGAAAGTCGTGATAAGGATTTTACTGCTTTCAAGATGCTGTATTGTTAGTCTGTTCAGCAAATAGGAGTTATTTGTATTTTGGTGTTTGAGAGAATGTATGATACGAAGTTACCTGTAAAACAGTCTACCTGTTTTCTCAGAAAAGAAGTCCTGTAGTACAGGTCTTAGGGCTTTAGGATGGGTTAAAGTGTGGTCTGGTAAATCATACTTTTGATTCTGATCGATGTGCAGAGGGTAAATGCTGTTAATTGTGTCAGCCTGTGGTTGTCTGGAGACAAGCTGGCACCTGGCATAGCTTCAGAGGCTGCATATGACTGTTACTGGCAGGCTGTTATGGGAGCTAGAACTTGCAGAAGGCAGGAATGTAGCAATGCATTTCCACTTTTGTCATGCATCTTGCTGGTAGGCCAGAGTGTCTCCCCTGACAGTGGTGAAATGCCAGCCTTCCTCACCCAGTGCTGGTTGGGGAAGACTGCTGTGCCAAGGATGCTTCCTCAAGGGACTACAGCTCTCTTTAGTGCATAAGGCAAGAATGATTTTTTTAAAATTCTAAATTCATTTGACAGGCTTCCAAAACACAGTGAACACTTCCTAAATGCACACAGCGCAGTTAAAAACCTTCAGTACTGTAGTGTACATTACATTTAATTGTAAACAATTTGAGTTCTAACTGTTGAATGTGTTTTTTCTTCCACCAAATAAACGCCCCTGAGAAATACTTTACTGCCTGTCCAGATGTGCTGTTTTATTAATATCCAAGTATATAGTACATATTCCACTGAGATTGTTCTCAGATGAAGCAACTAAAGCTGACCTTTTTTTTGTGCAGAGGGGTTAATGCCTGGATGCTAGAGTCACTGTCGTAATGACTTGCCCCAGGTTCAGCCTGATTGATTATTTGAGAAGAGAGTTCGTCCACTCAAAACAGGCATTAGCAGAATCTCCTAGCAGTAGTAATTTTGTCTTTTCCTTCACAAACATGAAAAATCCTGTTACATTTTCTCTGCTTGGTATTAGTGTGTTTTTGGGAATTGTGAGAACTGAAGGTGTCTCGGTGTTGGTACATGACATGTACTTCTTCTAAATGAGGAGTGGTGGAGCTACTTAACGTTGAATAGGAAAGCATGTAATGTGGAAAAGACACAAAAAAGTTATACCATTCCCTGGTATCTGAAGTTATAAAAGACAAGACTTTAGGCATCCTTTATTAATTTCCACATATTCTGAGAAAGAGAAGGAACAGTGTGACCAAAGTTGATGGGTTTCATATAAGGGTATAATTTGGTTCACTGTATTTTAGTGAAATTGAAAGCAGAATGTAACAAGTTTAAAAGGTCAGACTTTCAGTAAAGTTAATACTTCAGCCAAAAGCAGGAGAGACTGCTGGTCTCTCTTACCACTTTTGGCACCTTTGTATTTGGAAAAACAAGGGAGTGAAAAGAGAAGATAGATAACTGTAAGATTCTTACAGTGCAAATAGACTTGGAAAAGCATTAGTTTGTTATCTGCCTCCAGTGGGCCATTACTTTGGCTTATTTCAGAGCAGTATTATTTTCTCTGTCCATTCAGCTTTTATATTAGCCTCAGATAGTTGTGAGGTAATGAGCTTGGTGTTTTGGAAGCAGAATACTGACTTTAAGCTCCCTTTCCCCAGAAGATGTGACTGAGGATCTTTACTTGAGTTTTCAAGTTCACACAACCCACATTAACACCTTCTCACAAAAAGGATTACAAAGTTGGAAATGTATGAGAACCTACTAAAATACGCAATATGGTAGTAAAATCACTGAATGTTGTTACCTGTATTTTATCTGGACCATTGTGTGGGTTAAGCTACTCTGGGCTTTTTCTTTTTTGGTAGGTTTTTTTTTTTTTGTGTGTGTGTGTGAAGAGGAATATAATTCCCATATGTGCGGATGGGACATGCCTGGGCTTGTCTGCCCCTGCCTCTTGACCGGGAGCAGCCGCTGCGGTTTTTCACCACAGAGCTGCGTCTGGCTGGCTGGCTGGAACAGCAGTTAGGCGCTAGAAATGCCCGGGCTTGAAGGAACCCAGTTCTTTTACCTCTAAAGAGTCCTTAGGCGAAGGTGGAGAGAAGAACGAAGCGGGTTCCGAGGAGGGTTTAAATCCAGAGTTTAATTCCAAGGTCCCACAGAGCTCTGAACATGGCAACTCTCCAAACAGAAGGATAGACCTCATGGCTCAGTCTCCTTTTAAGCCCAGGGGCAGGAGAGGGCCAGGGACAGGTGAAGCTACCAACCAGGTGAGGAGGGGGCGAGGCTCAGGGGACAAGACACTTGGCTAATCCAGTGACCTCAGGCCAGAGGGGGCATTCTTTGAATTTGACCAACCACACGATGCCCTTGCTGGAATGATAAGTTTGACGGACACCACCTAAGCAAGGGGATGAGAGGGAGGGGGAAGGGGGAGGTAAGCATACCTGGGGGATGGCTGAAATGACTGAAACAGGAAATGACATTGCACATCGCAATGTGTGTGTGTGTGGTTTTTTTGTTTGTTTGTTTGGGGGTTTTGTTTTGTGGGGGTTTTTTGTTTGTTTTGGGGGGAGGGGGGGTTGGGGGGGATGTGGGGGCAACTTCCATTTTCTTCTTTGTTTCAATAGGTTTAGTAGATTAAACAACAGGTTAATCTGTAAGATCATACTTTGTATGGTTGTGTTGTCGGCACACCCAGCAGTTTCTGCTTACAACTGAAAAAAGCCTGCAACTTCTACAGGTTTTACCTCTTGCTGCCAAGTAGAAGAGTGAACTGGATATTTTTGTGCCTTGCAAGTACACAATTAGTGTTCTTTTCTTAATGCCATTTTTCAGTAGGGTATGGTGCAAAGAGTCCAGCTCCTTTCTAAGGTCCTGTCTTTAAAGTTGATGATCACTAGTAGTAGATGTACATCTGACCTGGGTGCATGAAAAGATACAAACATGAATGATCCAGGCTTTGTCATGCCACTTCTTGAAGTAGGGAGCTGTGCTTTTATGTTGACAGTGTTTTCACAGCTCTAAATGGCATGGTAGGAGCCTGAACCAAGAAGCACTGATGCTTTGCTGTCTGTCAAATTTGCCAGGCTAGTTAATTCTGTAGAAGCTATGAAATTGCAGAATTATTGATTCCTTGAGATAAAGGGTTAACAGCTGACCAGTGAACTCTGCATCAGACAATGAGAGGACATAGCTAAAGTATCCAGCTGGTTTGTTTTTAATTGAAGTAAAAACAAGGCTGCTTTCATGGGAAGTTCCTTTAAGATATACTTGTTTCTAGCCTGGGGAGAGTTGTACTGAGTTTGTGTTTTTTCTGCAATTTACATGCCTGGCTGCCAGTGGCTTTTCACTCTGTGTTTAGTATTTTACACCTGTGAAATGCATCTGTGAGCATGACAGTGGTCCTTCCCTCAAGCTCTAAAGATAATAGCAGGGATCCAAGGCCTGAAACAGGGAAGAATCAACCCTTGGTCCCTTTATTCAAGCAACTGCTGTAGAAGGAGTGGAATTTGCTGTGTAAATCTGTTGGACTAACTCTTATGCACGTAGTTGAGTTCATATTAGAGTGGGAGATTAGGAGCACTGAGAGGCATCGGGCAGACACCCCCAGAGAGAGACAGAGAGAGCCTGTGCCTATGCTTGTGCCGCCTTGAAATTTGATATCATGTGCTGGCAGCACAGCCGAGAAGGAGAAGGTGGGATGCATCGACAAGGTGCCCAGCAGGGCAGCATGGGAGTTCTGGGCAGGCAGAGCCCAAGATTTTTAACCCTTTTCTAGGATGATGGAAACCTTACAAATGCCGATCCTCCTGAAGCTGAATGAAAAAAGAAATAGAGATAAAATAGGAGGAAGTGGGATGGTGTGATGCAAGTTTGTACTAATGAAAGATGTCCAAAGAAGTGGAGAAGAATCTTAGGTGAGAGGAGATGATGCTGTGGCCTTTGGCTGGACTTTTCTTGCATAGCTATGGACAGAACCATTTTTCCTGTGACACAGAGACTGCATTTAGGGGGAGGCAATGGCTTAGAGCCAAGAGAGTGCAGTCATGTTATGTGAAGGAGAGCATGAACAGAGACGATGGGTGAGGAGGATGGTGGTGGTTGGTGCCCTTGATCTTCAGTGGAGGAGAAGATCTCTGTTCTCGAGACCCCCTCAGCTCCAGCGGGTGAATTTGGGGTGTCCCAAAAGTGAGAAACTGTGCTTTTTTTTGGAACCGGGCAAAGCATCCTTAAAAGAGGAACCCTAGAAGCAGCTCTGGTCCATGTGAAGTGGTGAGAACACTGGGCTTGGAAAGAAGATGTCACGATGGCAAATGATCTCTGGGCGGTGCCACGTGTGACATGGAAACACACGAGGTCTCAACTGTGTTTCCAGGGGAAGCCTATGGCACAAGAGGGACTCCTCTCCTCTTGATGCTCTGAGAATTGATTATCTGAAGGGTGGTGATGGACTGAGAGTTGGTGATCTGAGGGGTGGTAACTGAATTGAGAATCCTAAAACAGGCCCTGAAATGAAAGAAATAATTAAACATTATATAATTTCTTCCATCTCTCTCTATTCTCATAATAGTTCCATTGTTTTAAATTGCCTATATAATGGAATCACAGAATCAGAATCATAGAATCATAAAATGGCTGGAGTTGGAAAAATCATCTAGTTCCAACTTCCTTGCCATGGCCAGGGACAACTTCCACTAGACTCAATGTCCCGTCCAACCTAGCTTTGAACACTTCCAGAGATGAGGCATCTACAGCTTCTCTGGGTAGCCTGTTCCAGTGCCTCTCCACTCGCACAGTACAGGATTTCTTTCACATATCTAACATAAATTTCCCTTCTTTCAGTTTGAACCTTTTACTCCTTATCTTGTCACTACAGTGCCTGATGAAGAATCCCCCTCCTGCTTCCTTGTATGCCCTTTTTAGATGTTGGAAGGTGGCAATTTTCTGTTTTCCTCTCTAGTTTTTCTTTTTAGAGGAAATCAGATTTGGGGCTTAGTTTAGTTGGTTAATTTGCTTGCCACACTCAAATCTGACTGCTACTTGTCAATACATTGTAAAGTTATTGGGTAGAACTAACCTTTAAATCCTTTCCCTTATTTACTGCAATTCTAAAAATTGAGAGCCGGATAAAAGAAATCTGCTCTTCTTCCCTGCATTAGCTTTATATATTGAAGAGGTGGAAGTCAAGCTGATAGCTGAAAGCAAGAGAAAACGAGGCAGCACAAGTTCTGCTTACAGAATATCACCTTCCTATGCTCAAGCTGCAAGAATGCCAATCATTGATTTTTCAAGAAACTGAAAATATAGATCCAGAAGTATCAAGGTGTAAACCAGGGGGAGACCTTCTACCAAGTTTCTTTGGCACAGTAACTTCAAGGGCTCTGTTTCATAAGATCATTTTGACAAATTCTTCCAACAAGTGCCTCCAGAAGTCTCAAGATTGCTGTCCAATATGCTTTTTGAACCCAGAAATAATAACTAAACTAGGCCCATTTACAACCTAGGGATTACACCCAGAGAACTGACAGTTAATTTTTTTTATGTATTATGAGATTCAGGAGCCTTTTGGACTCTGAGCCTCTGACCTGCACATTTTTTTTAATTGAAGAAATGCAAATGTTCTGTTAGGATTTTTCATGGAATTTTCCCCAATTATTGACAAGGAATACCACATTAGTAATATCAGTGTTCTCTCAGTAGAGCACCCAAGATAGAAGAGAATATCTGCTCACCAGTTTGTTTTATTGTTGACCTTGTACAGAGGCAATAGTAAAGCTTTCTTCCAAGACATTTATTTCTGCTTCCTCAAGATTATTAGTCTTTCCCAGCCCATGATTTATAGTTGCTAAAAATAGCTGCCAATATACCGACTCCCTCAACACACTCCTCTAGGATTAAAGGCTTCACGAAAAAGTAAAAGACAAAAACCCACCCAACAAAAAACAACCCTCCATCCCTTAATTTCACCAAGCATTTGACTCTTTTTCATCCTAAAAGACCTATAGCAAAGCATATTTGAAATGAAGCAAATTCCATAGAATTCATAGAGGAGCTCCTGGAAAAAATAGCTGTTAGCTATTGAATTCTATACATCAAACAAAGACTAGTAGGGGCTGGTGTCTTCTCTGTCTTGATGGATTAACTCTTCCTTTATCAGAAAGGAAGACTTAGAGCTGAAGAGTTTGTAAAGGTTGCTCATTCAGAGATTTCTAAGATTCCTTCAACAGCATTTTCCTTGAATTTAGGTATAACATAGATCTAATCCCATAAAGATGGAATCTTCTTAATCCTCAATTTTTGTCTGCATATGCATGCCAGTATAAGTAAAAAGTATGCCAGTCTAGTGCCAATACTATGTTTTGGCTTTACCTAGGTATGCTACATTTCAGGAGGCAAATGCATTATCAAGCATTACTCCCTTCCCCTGGGGAGGCAAATTCAACCATAGGCCAAGGCAAATACAGATTTCAATGTTCATAAACAAGCAGTTTTCCACTGCACCTGAGACAGAATCCACTGTGATAGAATAAATTCTGACAGTCTAATTTAGTAACCCTGGGATGCTTGTTTATATCTTGTTCATGTGAAATATTTCACAAAGCCCACTATTGATTTACTTACAATTACATTCTAACTGTATCAGTTCTCCTATGTTTTTCCCCAAATATTTAAGACTCTGATGGCAGAAGACAACTAAGCATTACACAGCTATCAAGATTCCTTTCTATGAGAATAACATGAATGGATCAAAGGTCTTATTTGGTTTTGTAACACCTTCCTTTCATAACTTAAAAACTCTTTTATGTCATTTGAAATCAGTGAATGCACATCAATTCAAAAGCAACTTTAGTCCATATTAGAACACCCTCCAAGAGAAAAAGCACTATTAATTTCCATCACAGAATAATAAATAGCATCACTAAGGTTGGAAAAGACTCCAGGATCATTGAGTTCAACCTCTGAGTGAACAGCATCTGGTCAATTAAACCACAGCACTGAGTACCACATGCAGTCATTTCTCAAACACCTCCAGGGATAGTGATTCACCACTTCCCTGGGCAGTCCATTCCAATGCTTAACATGCTGATCAGTAAAGAAAGTATTCCCAGTATCCAATTTAAACCTTTCCTTGTGCAACTTTGGGCTGTGTCCTCTTGTCCTGTCATTGGCTGCCAGTGAGAAGATAAAGACCCACCTGACTACAACCCCCTTTCAGGTAGTTGCAGAGAGAGGTAAAGTCACCCCTGAGCCTCCTTTTCCACAGGCCAAACACCTCCAGCTCCGTCAGCCACTCCTCATATGACAGACTCCAGAAACTTCACCAGATCTGTTGCTCTCCTCTGGACATGCTCCAGCCCTTCAAAGTTTTCTCCAAGTGAAGGGCCCAAGACTGGATGCAGCATTCTAGGTGTGCCCTCATCAGACCCAAGTACAGGCAAACAAACACTTCCCTGGCCCTGCATACACACATGCTTGAAAATAGTATTTTTCAATTATTCACTTAAATTTTCATTTTGTTAAAAAAATTATTTTCTAGTCAGAACTAGATGTATAAATAAGGTGATAGAACAAGTGTAAGAATAAATACAAATATTTAAATCCTCATTCAGCTCTTACACACATGCAAATGTCAGAAGGTCTATTTGACAATGATATGGATGAGGTTAGTTGCAACAAACTGATTGGCCAAAAAACTTCTGGTAATAGCAACCTTTATTCTTCCTTTTGTCCTAGTGAGTTACAACTATGTGTAGGTTACAGGAGCAGGTGATCATAGCAGGAGTCACAACAGCTCACAGGCTAAATATGAATGAGATTGAGAAAGAACTAAATTCAGACCCAGAGGCCTTTTCTAACACTGAAAGCTTTTGCCTACTCTGTATAATGGACAAACAAATTTTCATGTTGTGATTCTGAGAGCTGCTTCCCATAATTTAGTTAACAAAAGAGAGTTTGCCTTAGGCAACTATCAAAAATCAAACCAACCAAAAAACCCAAAAAAACAACCACATCTTGCAAGGTCCGGATGCAATTCCTTTTGAAACCATCATCATATCCAACCTTTTAAATCGGGGCAGACTGCGCCAGCATCCTCCCTCTACGGAACAGAGAGCGTTAGGTCCAGAGTGCAGCTCTGTTCACTTAACCTCTGAGTCACCCTTTGCAAAAGCCTCTCTCTCACTCTCTCTACGTACAGTGTAAACAATTTACAGGGGCTATGCTTCCACCTTAGGCATCTCAGGCTGCCAGCACAAGACAAAGAAGCTTGAGTGCTTTTGCACAGCCTCTTTTCACTCTTCTTTTATACATGTGCATGAACCACACATACAATTTGGAAGAATTACATCACAAAAATATAGTACCAAACTGTACCACAATTCCCAACATGCTAATTATCAGATTGGCCTCAAAAAAGAGCTTTATTGCATCAAATTCTCTGACATGGGAGGAGTAACTCTATTTAGAATTCCTATATTATTATGCAATTCAGTACTGTGTTGTTTTTGTCAAAAAAGGAAGTGTCTTTAGAGCACATTAGTGTTAATTCAAGTTCTGCAACAGGGATTTTTTTGGGGTAGGGTTTTGGTTTGGTTTGGTTTGGTTTTGGTGTGGGTTTTTTTGGTTTTGGTTTTTTTGGTGTTTTTTTTTTTGTTTGTTTCTTAGATTGCTTCCACTGGCATAAATAGTTTAAAATCCCTTTGGGGGGCAGAGACTTATGCAGCAATTAGGGGCTTGTATATTGCTATGTGAAAAACCTAACACTGAAGCAGAAGGTTTAAGTCCAAAACACTGAGTCAAACCTTGTGGTACTGTTATTTACTGTTTTCTATATAAACGTTCCTGTTAAGAGCAAGACTGAATGCTCCTATGTAATTTGTGTAATTTTCCCCAAAGCCATTCAAAAATTGTTTCTCCAAACTTATCAATTAACAGCAAGTTAACAGTCTCCCACTGATGCTATCAAAGAAAATCTTCCAAAGATTTTATCCCAAGCAAAAGTTCACCCTTGGTAACACATAGTGGAAGATTTTATTTGCTGTGGCTGTGCTAGTGAAAGCAGAAGCTGTGACACATAGAAGGAAGACTCATTTTTTATTTTTATTTATGTACACACAAATTAAGATTCCTTACACTTTCTGGGAATGTGTAATGGAATAGGGGGTAAGAGTCCTGAAACATGTTTATGATGGTCTGTTCCAGAACTAAGGAGAGCAAAGGAAATCCAAACTACTCCCACACATGATGTTGATTCCACAGGGAAACAGAACTGTGCAACAAAGAGCATCTGCTAACCCTGAGCAGCAGTCCAGCTAGAGAGAGTCTTGTCATCATTTATTTAAAATGAAACAAGAAAACGTCATTGATGCAAACTTCGTTTTGGTAAAAGCCTTAAGAAAGTGACAGTTTAGTGTGACCTTGGTCTGATCAAACCATGCATAGAAAAGTCAGCATTGCTTAAGTTTTCACAAGTGTTAACAAAAAGGATGTGTGAATACCAAAAATAATGAAAAATTGTCAAGCAAGCACAAGGCAGTATTTTACAAGACTAATGATTTGAAAGCACTAATGCAAACGTAGACTGAACATTTGCAAAGTTTTATTCCTGGCAAAACCTTGAGCTTGCTTAGCATAAAAGTCTAAAATGATCTTACAGTTCTCTGATATTAATTAATGGGCATTAAAACAGGATTTTTCCTTCCAACATAGATGGATAAAGTGTACTTTAAAGAATTAATAGGTAAACCTCTCATATCCAATTCTAAATATTTATTCCTGTCTTGTGACTCTGATGTAGGACATGCACTTGCACACATCCATACTTTACTTTTTTGTCGCATTACCTTATAAGAATTCTGCCCCTTCCCAATTTGAAAGCATGCTGTGATGTCTCAGTGAGGTGCGTATTGTTTCTGAAGAATGCTACATTAACATGCTCATCTTCAGGAATACTAACTAGCTGAAGTGTGCCCTGCAGATTAAAGCACAGCATGCAGATTGCTTCCACCCTGGCAGAGACTATGGCGGACATCCTAGGATGCTATTAGATGGACTAAACCCTTGTCTAGGGTAGGATAAAAGTGAATTTTGAAGACATATGCCTGACAAATTGCAGCTAAGTCAACAATAGCTAGTAAAATGCTAATGTCTAAGACAGCAGCTAAGGACCATGACATTTATGTTACCTTTTTTGTTACATGAATGCTATCCTTTTGTGGGAAATTTAATTAAAACACTATTTGGGGAATTAGGGGACAGCTTTTCTTTGTTTCAATTCTTTGCTTATGATTATAGCTGTTCAACATTTCAAGTGATGCAGAACGAATGTTAATGGTAAATTGCTGGAGTGTGATAATTGATTTCTTTATTAATAAAGGAGATTTAATGCTCCACAAAAAGCCTGCTCCAGCTCACCATTAGAAATTTTGCCTTAAGAGTCATCTACAAAGTACAGTTCTTCACCTTGAAGGCTGTTTATTCCTCTTACCAAGCGTAACTGCCTTTGCACAACTGCTCATCATGTGTGGGATGAGGTATTTGGGAACCACTAAGCGCTTAACATTGACATTAACTTCCCTTGGAACTATGCTCAGCACTTCTAAGAGGCAGCTCTGTGGAGAATGAATCTCTTCTGCCATGAAACCTGTGCATGACTAGAGAACAAGGGGACCCACAGGAGGCTCACGAAGAAGAACAGCAGGGGCAGGTGAGTCTCGGTGTGAAGGTGGATGCCGTAACGCTGCGCGATGCGTGTCACGCAGACAGAGCGCGGCGGGGCCTGCGGCACACGGCAGCGCCGGAGCCCCGGCCGGGCTCACACCCAGCACCAGCCAGCAGCCTCCGGGCCCTGAAGAGTGGCCAGAGCGGCTTCCCCAAGCAGGCGCTGTCAGAGTGCCTGCAGCACCAAAAACGTTCCCACTTTGGGCTAGTTTGACAACTCCCCCAGCCCACCAGATGCCGGATGGAGTAATTGAAGCCTCACCAGAGAGGACTCTTCGTGTAGTGAATCCAGCAGGGCTTATTGAGGGCAGATCCAAGGGTCCAGGTAGAGTGAGGGAAAGAAGAGAAGCAGGAGCAGGCAGGGACGCAACCTCCACTGACAGGAACCAGTAGCAAGGCACCAAAACCAGCGCAGGGTCCAGGGTATATAACTGGGGGAGGGCAGGAGGGGTCAGGATACAAATTATCCAGTGGGGAGGGAGTCAGGGGAGGAGTTGAAGTGGAGTGACATGGGCTACACCAATGAGGGAGAAGAGTGGGAGTGGTCTCACAGAGAGGGCCAATGGGGGAAGAGGAGCTACAGAACTTTCTAGAACTGGGCAATGAACAGCAGTCGATTGACAATAGTTATATTTACATCAACAAGCAAAGGATCATGGGGAGTTGTGTCAGTTTCTCACCCTAACCTAAACAATGGTGTTCTCCCAGGGCATTATGACTCTGCCTATCCCATGGCTGTCTCCCAGGGGTGCTGAAGGGTTGCAACCCACAGAGACTCACAAACTTTCTGATATCCCACATGTATAGAAGTTTGCACATTTGGTGAAAACATAAAAGAGGTAAGAACGACCTGCAGAAAAAGCACAGTCACAATCTCCAAAAGGAAGAGAGGGTTTGCTCCACCATGACCTCTCAGTCTGCAGAACAGCAGACCTGCCCTTTCATAGGATTATCCACTGCATCCTACCTTCACTGGACAAAACCACCTGCTTTCTGATTTACCCTTCATCACGTTTTTCCTCTGCAGACTCAGCAATTGCATCTACAGCATCACTTTTACTACATCTTGTAGTAATGCATTAGAAATACAAAGAGCTCTGTTCATGTCTGTGTGTCAAAAGGGCAAGTTAGTCAGTCCAAGAACATGGTATCAGCAGCAGTGCCCATGCCTACCTGAGCTACAGCACTGGTACCAGGGACAGTAGCTCCCCCCAAGAGGAGACACAAGCTACTTGCATAGCCAATGCTAACACGTCTAAAACACTGAGCTCATCAACAGCAAGTGCGGATGACAATGACTTTTTGATGCAGAACTTTCTTACAGTGGCCTCTGGACGCAAGCCAGCCAGAACAGTGCAGTTCCACATCACCATGGAGGAACCTACATGCTCAACCACCTCTTCCAGAGAAGAAGGGTCCTCTGAAGGAGAACATTCCTTTTACTCTGTGTCAACTTCTTCAAGTGGCTTCTCTAGCCCTCACAGTGGAAGCACAATCAGCATTTCCTTCCCAAATGTTCTCCCAGATTTCTCAAAAATGCTAAGCCCTTCCCCAGTGCCAGGTAGGTTCTTTATCAGAGAAATGCAAAATACATTATATTTTATATGAGTTTATAAAAAGAATTGTGGAGGTTTTAAAAGTGGAGAGGGGGAAAAAAAGTAATGGAATGAAAATGGCCCAGAGGACTTGAATGTTTGCAGTAAATGGTGCCAGTTTCCTGTCTTTGGATGCAGTATTCACGAAACAAGGCTTCAGATTTATTCCTCTGCTTCCTAGAAGCCAGCCATTGGTCAGCTTACTTTTTCAGCTGTCAGATTACAGTGGACCAGTGTTAGTTCAATTTCTTTTAAAAAGGGCTGGCTTCTCTCTGTACCTTTTAGAGTTGTCCCAAGAAAAGTAAAAGATGTACATGTGTGTTCGTTGGGCCCTGTTGAGAAGTTTGTATTTAATGCAGCTTTATAACTGAAAGGTTTTAATATTTTAGGAGTTTGCAAAATGAAACATCGAACATGCTTTCAAAATCTTAGTGTACATTATTATATTTGCTGGTTCTAAAACAGCTCAGTTTCTCTAAACTGACCTAATGATGAGCTTTTTGAGTAATCATGGTGACTGGAAGTCGGAAAGAAAAGTAAAAACACTTCTGTATTTTAAAACATTCTTGACTTTTTTTTTCCTTTTTATTTCACAGAAAACACAGCTGATAAATATGTGACCGTAAAATTTGTTCAGGACACATCGAAGTTCTGGTATAAGCCAGATATTTCAAGAGAACAAGGTATATCAATTGATAAATATTCTGACATATCCGTTCATAGAAAAGCTAGTTAGTCTTGATTTTAGATACATACCTGATCTCTAAAAGAAATATAAAACCTAGAAAGGCCATAGGAAACCCCTCTTGTTTCTTTTGTTGAAAGGCTAAATTTGAGTGTGGAGGGCAGTCAAATAGTCCTGAAAAATTTTCAGTTAATCAAACAAATTGTTAACCTAACTGAACTAACTATGAAGTAATATAGATCTACCGGTGGTAGCTGTTGCAAATGCTTTTTGGTGTGAAGCTGCAGATTTTTGAATGGCAGATATGCCTGAAACAACACCACATGGCTGTCTGCTCTCTGAAACCTTTTGAGGGTAAGTGTGCTGTTCTGATATGATCTCAGCGTAATTAATTAGCTAAGTCACCACAAAGGCATCCTCAACCACCAGTCATTTTGTAGCCTGAATTTCAATGTCAAGTGACATACATTGTTTCTTAAAGGTCAGTACCATGGAACAACATCTTTATAGTGTATGATGCAGATACAGCACTTTTATATGTAGATGTATTATTCAGTGAACTGAAGAAATCTTTTATTACCTATATATGAAAATTAATACTTAGGAGCACCTGGGGTACTGCATCTGGCATACAGGAAAGACATAGACCTGTTGGAGCAAGTACAGAGGAGGGCCACAAAGTTGATTAGAGGGATTGAGCACGTTTCCTATGAGGAAAGGCTTGAGAGAATTGAGATTTTTCAGTCTGGAGAAGGAAAAGCTTGGAGTGACCTAATTGCAGCCTTCCAGTACCTGAGTGGAGCCTACAAGAAGGATGGAGAGGACTTTTAGAAGAACATGTAGTAGTGACAGGGCACGGTGAAAATGGCTTCAAACTGAAAGTAGATTTAGATTAAATATTAGAAAAAAATTATTTACTGTGAGGGTGGTGAGGCACTGAAAGAGACTTCCCAGAGCAGGTGTGGGATGCCCTCCATCCATGGAAATGTTCAAGACCAGGCTGGATAAGGCTCTGGTGTAATGAAAATTGTCTCTGTTCATGGCAAGAGCATTGGAAGTAGATGATCTTAAAGGTTCATTCCAATCCAGGCCATTCTTCCATGATTCTATGAACTTACACAGTGTCCCTACAACGGTACGTATGTAAGCTTGCTTGGTGCTTGTTACAATCCACTAATCATAGAGGAGCAAAGTGAGCTCTCTGTGGATTCCAGATAGAAGCTTCAGGTTTGAATATTCTGTGAAATGAGCCTAAAACCAAACAAGATTAAATGTTGATACCAAAAAATTGATATATTTTATATAACAGTAAGTGAGAAAGAGAAGGAAATAGAAAAAGAGGTTGTGGGGGGACAGGAAGAGTGACAGGAACAGATTAAGCAGAAATATATCACCCCTCTGAGTCCCATAAGTGCTCGTAAGGATTAATACAAGTTGGGCCCAGGTACCTCCCCTGAAGGGGGATACTCTCTGTCGCAAGACTGAATCAGTTGCATCACTTTGCATCTTGCATAGTGCTGTGGTGCAGGGCCTCAGGAATGGGTCTGGGGAGTGCTTTAGGGGTCTTTGTTGGATTATGACACTTCCTCAGCTGCCCCTCACATGAGTGTCCTGTGGATGTGGCTTTCCCAGAGTGGGGGGTTTTACAGCTGAGACGGTTTGTGTAATGTAGGGTGGATGTTCACTGCATCTGACCAGAGGTCATGACATATACCCAAAACTGTCCTCCTCCCCCCTTTGTTGGGGAGGAGTCTGTGCAAACCTGGCTGCCGATAAGCCTGTGGGCTATCGCCTCCACCCTGAAGCCAGCTGGGGAGGATTTTCAGTACAGCTGCTGAGCTTGGACCTCCTGTGAATGAATCCTTCTCCCCCAGCCTTAGCCATTTCTTCTCAAACCTGAGATGATTGAAAAACACTGTCACTTCTGTCTTATCTCAAGCTCTTTTATGTGGCTTAGCTCACAGTTCAGGATTTCAGTCAGGAGGGCCATTCAGGGTGGGGTGAGCTTTGGTGGTGCAGCTTCATTGCTGCAGCTTTGTTACACATTTTTGTCATAATGGGCAAAAGTCCTTTATAACAATGTTTCAGCCATGAAACTATAGCATTTCAGTTTCTGGCAGTGCTTTCCAAATGCAATTGGTCTGACTGTGCTTGTGTTTATAGTGTAATAGTCAGCTACAGTGAATTGTGATTAATAAGATAAGGCAGGATTTTAAGCTGGGATTTTTTAAAATGTGGCTGTCAAAAAGGAAAAATTACTAACTAGTTCTACATTGAGAAAGATACTCATACTAAACCAAAATAGTGTTAACTTCAGCTATTGACAAGTCATGAATTATTGTGTCTGTCTAGTTATTACGTTCTCAGATGGTGAGGATGTTCTTTTGTGGTAAATAGGATGCCTGGGGAATAAAGATCATAGAAAATAGAACATTAATTAATTTTTGGGGGAAGTTTGCTGGTCCTTTCTCTCCAGTCTCCTTTGCATTATCTACTGACCACCCATAATGAAAACTGAGTCTTTCACTATGCAGAAAAATACCTTACGTGATGTGTGTACAGTGAGGGATGTAGATATAAAGCAATTTAAAACCTAACTGTTTACACAAATGAAACAACAGTCTTCCCAACCTTTTAATATGCCTCTTTTCATCCTTGAAGTAAAACATCATTTAAAAAATGTTTTAAGGTACTCTTGCTGATCTTTTTTCCCCTGTGTTTAATAGACTGCTCATGTGACAAATTATTGCAGCATCCCTTTGTATTTAAAAGTGTTATGTACTGCTTAGTTGCAGGGGTTTGTGTATTCATCCTTATCCTCTCAAAACAAGACATATTGCTGTGAAAAAAGGTTCTTTCCTTTGCCATCTGACAGATGAAGATAATAGAATGCATACGTTTGCTTTACTTGCTTTGACAGAAAAGATAATTGTCTGCATTTTCCTGATTTATTTTTACTTCCCTTTTTTTCATGAACCTTTGCTTTGTAAATATCGCTCAGGCTTTGCAAAATATGCCTTTGTGCCCCATATGCATAATATCCATGTTCTGTATGAACAGTCAATTAAGGAGTCCAGTGTCAAATTTGAGCTCTTTCTAGGGTTTCTCTGAAGTCATGCTGATGGCTGGAAATTCCAGAAACAAAGTACTTGTATACACACGTATTTGTAAAACTTGTATGGGGAAGGAAAGAAAGCAAAGTACAAAGATTTTATTAAGATCAATCATTAGATTAACTTTTTGTCTGTTTTCAAAGTAAGTTTAAAATTTTGGGCTGCTAGATTTCAAAGTCTGCAACTGGCTTGTGCAAAGTAGCAGCAATTTCCCTGCAAGTGTTCCCTCTTGGAGAGGGTTTCATACTGCACTTGCAGAAGAGATCCCAAAATACAGATGAAAAATACTTCAAAGAGCAAATACACATTTACATTCCTCCCTTTGCTTCAAAACTCCTAAGGCAGTAAGGTAGCTATGCAGGGACAAAAACTTGGTGGTGGATGAAAAAGAATCTGTCCTGCCTGTTGAGGCTGAATAGGAAGTGAAAAACTGTTGTCTAGTCAGTGTGGGAATTAGAGAGAGCTGTGCAGTCTTTTAACAAATTGACAGAATTTAAGCAGAAGTAGACTTGCTCTTGCACTGGTTGTAGGAATTCTGGTGGGACCTGAGCTCTCCTCTTAGTTTAAAAACCAGTAAAAATCAGGGTTCTGTACTTCAGGCTTCTTTTAAAATAAGTATCTGTGAGATTTGGACAAGGGGTTTCCACTCAGGTCCCCCAAATACTCTTGATTGTGTTTTGTTGTATGGCAATGAGGCTGGAGAAAAAGATCTTACTTCTTCTGGTGTCCTATTCATTATACGTTTGTACTTCTGTACTTTTTGAGTGTGCATTGTGCTTCAACTGTTTTTCTGTCTCTTTCGTGGAATCCCTTGCAGCCATTACTGTTCTCAAGGAAAAGGAACCTGGGTCTTTCATTGTTCGAGACAGTCATTCTTTCCGGGGAGCCTATGGGCTAGCAGTGAAAGTTGCCACACCACCTCCTTCTGTGCTACAGTTAAAGAAAGGTACTTGTATATGTTATTAAAAATGCTATATATTGTAGGTAGTCCTTATTGGTGGGTAGCAATCTGTTGGAATCTTCCCCTCTTCTCATAAGTGCAACTTGAATTGCAGGTTATAGTTGATGTGTTGTTAAATGAGACTGGATATGATGCCTTGTTATACTACATGGTTTCACCACGACTTCTGTTGTGGCTGTGTATGTGTTGTACCTCATCAGCCTAATGAAAATCAGTGTCATCTCAGCAACTGGTCTTCCCTAGCAGTCAGAAGTTTGTGTTTGATTCACAGGCTACAATGTAAAGTTTTCACTCTGCTGGAGGGCTGAATATTTTTAATCCCAAAGTTTTGTTTTGAGACAGTTCTATTTCAGATATAAATCTGAAGAGATTCCTAAGGATGTTTAAAAGTGGTGATTTATGTATGTACTCTGTCAGCTCTAGTGGCTCCATATATATAACTCATGCCTGATGGTTGTGAAACATGAAGTGAGAACATGCAGAAATCAATAATTGGTATGGAAACTCAGCAGCCAAAAGCTGTATGTTCTTGGTTCCATTTGTAATACTGCAAAGTTAGTGGAGTGGGTTTTGTTGCTGCTGTTTTTCTTTTACAAAGCTTAGTATGTTTCATTAGTACATAATGACTGGTGAGGTAGGCAATTAAGATTACAGGAAAGCATTTATTCTTAGTGTTGTTTTTATGGAAGTATGGTTTTAACTGTTTTGGTTTGTTTTCTTTGTTTGGCTGTTGGTTTGGATTTGCTTACTCTTTGGCAATTGTTAGCAGTTCACCTCTATTACAGTTGTTATAAATGATCAAATCGGGAGCCAAATTTATAAGAAAATTTAGCAGTGATTTATTAGGTTGTCAGTGAAACAGAATTTCGAGAAAAAAACCACCACAGCCAAGGCAGCATCAACCCCGGGATCGGCGCTGGGTGAACCTGGATCTGACCGCCAAAATGTCAGTCTCCCCTTCCGGTTCACCCCGACTGCTTCATGCAGCAAGCTTATATACAGTTTATTCTGCCTGAGGCAGAGAAGATCGAATGTTCCTTTGTGTCCCTTCACATGCAGAGCTGGGGCCATACATGTGCAGGGATAGACAAAAGTGGTTCCAGGTGTCTAGATGTTGTCAGAAAACTTCTGAGAAGTCCGCATTCACATGTAACAGGGTGGCGCCCGGTGCTAAGTTTAGTAGATGCAATCTTCCAGGTGCGAGATCACTCCTGCATTCCAGGGAAGTTGTTGATCATCGCTCTGGAAGGTTCCATTCATGTGTTAACAGCTTTGATACTATCTGAATATCGTCTGGGAACTAATTGAATAAAAATAAGACTCCTGCTCCCGGCTGGGGTGGTCAAAAGACATAGCTTGGATTTTACAATATTTTATACATAAACAGCATGAATTATCTCTGCCATATACTACACAGTAACACTTTGAATCTGTTTTAATCTGGTGTTTTGAAACAATTTTTATAACAACTTGCCATGTAGTCCTTTTTGTTGCCAATAAACAGCAACGGAACCACTCCAGTGACTTATGTAATGAACTCAGCGCAGGTGTGCTGGGGTGGTGATAGCAGCAACTAGGAGGCAAATTGAAAGTGGCTTGTAGGGCGTGTTTCTGGTAGTCTTTTCTTATTAGTGAAGTCTAGGAACACATGAAAGCTCACACTCTGCTAGGCTTTAAGAGACCGTTTATGTTAGTAGTAGTAAGACTAGCATTCTTCCACTTCTCACTTCATGATACTTAGCTTTTCTTATTTCCCTTGTTTAATCGCAGAAGGCACAGATTGGTTCTGTTTCCTGTAGTGTTTCTTGTTCCAGGCTTCCCCTCCCCACATATCTTGTAATAATTTATTTTAATTTGGTGAGAGCGTAACAGCAAACAGTAAGCTGTTTGAAAAAGCGACCAGTGCAATATTTGCTTGCATAAAAGTTTCTGCTGTCCATATTAATGCATTCATGTGTGCTGGCCTGAAGGTCAACCCTTGTGGTGTTTCCTGATAGATCAAAGGGAACACCTGCTGGTAGCTCTTTTGTTAAGGTTTGAATGGTTTGATAGCTTTGCCCTGTTGGTATGAAATAACCTTTTAACTATTTGGAGAAGGATTAGTTTTGTAGTCAGGTATGAAATACTGTCAATCCATCTTCTAAGAAATATTTTTCTTAATTATATGTCTGCATATATAATGTACAGGTTTAAAAGAATGTTAAATCTCGAGGGATCTTTTACACATCTCTTGGACTTGGAATCTCCTCTTTTCATCCAACTCTACAGTTTTGGTTGTCTTCGATTCCTGAGATTAAAACTGTCTTAAAAATCTAGTGAAACCCTAGTGCTTCATGTAAATGTTTGTTTTCAGGAGCAGAGACATAGCATAAAACTGCAGACATTTAGAAACGTAAAAATGCACTGAGAGAACTGCCATCATTACCTTTGTGTAGCTTAATCTACTCTTCTTTTAATCTGGGGAACTTCTTTGAACAGAAATATCACTGGAAATGGGAATATTTTTTCATACTTTTCTTCCTTGTGACTTTGGATACAAGTTCTTTTAATGAGCAAGTGCATCAGAATTTCTAACCATTCATTTTCCAAATTTCTGTTCCTGTCTGTAGCTGGGATCGGATTTGGACATTTTTGAAACCAGTCTATATTTGGATGTCAGTCATTTAAGAATATAAAACCATTTCCTCTGGCTGTCTGAAGTGAGCTGTTGCTTATTTGTTTTTTGATAAACAACCTTTTAAATACGTCTTGTAACTTGCAGAGTAGGTCTAATTGTTTTCTTTGCATTTTGTATGTAAAACATTTGGTAGTAATGTGGAAAAACTGCTTCATAAATACCTAGTTTATGAGAGTTGTCTGTTAATTGCTTCTTTTTATGAGCTTTCTTTTTCAACACAGTTGGAGATTCATCAAATGAACTTGTTAGGCATTTTCTGATTGAATGTACTCAGAAGGGGGTACGCTTGAAAGGATGCCCGAATGAACCATATTTTGGTGAGTACTGTGCATTACAGGGACTGAGAAGATGAACACAGTTGGCATTTGCTAGTGCTGGCTTGGATGGAATACAAATGAGAGACTACTTTGTTTGAGTCCTGATGACTTCTGTAGGAACCCATTCCAAGGTTCCAGGAGCCTTTAACACATTTACTTTAAGCAGATGTGCAGGGCACTCTAGCATAGATGCATGTGACCAAGCTTCAAACAAGTCAGACTTGTCTACACTACCAGTGTAGCTGCAGAAAGCTGAGCTAAATCACTCTTGTCATCCTAATTGATTCAGGACCTTTTGTCCTGTGTTATATTTATGCTGCATATTAGGTGGCTAAAAATGACACCAGAATGAGATATTCATAAAGTACATTATGCTATGTCAGTACATTATTTAATGTAATATGATGGAACTACAATACCCATAATGGCAAACAGCCTACCTAGCTGTTGACTCATTTTCTTTTCACTCATTTGGGGTAGGAGGGGAATATAGGATCGGAGAGCTTATGGGTTGAGATGAAAACAAGGAGATGCTAACCAGTTACAAGGCAAAAGAAACTCAACTTGGGGAAAATTATTTTAATTTTTTTCCAATGAGAATCAATATTCAGGCAGTCAGATGTTGAGGGATACATTTAGTGAAGGTAGCTGGGTTTGCAAGCTGGAAGTGCAAACTGCAGATTGATCTATGGGCGTCCCAGGCAAGAGGCCATGATCTGCTGACTCTTTGCATAACAAAGGGCCGGGGACCTCCTGACCACTCAAGAGTTACGCAAAGAGACCCTGCACCTCCTGACCACTCAAGAGGTGCAGCAGCAGCAGCCAACCCCCAGACTTCCCTGCCTTTTGATTGTAAGGGTATCTCTCCTCAGAGGCGCTCAGTTTGAGCTGTTATTTTGTTATTAAGTTGTTGCACCAAAATTAAATTGTTTTAATGATCTGGAAGTCTGAGACTCTGTTAAGGGAAACCTGGGGTTGAGCTTCTGAAGAAACATCTGACTGTGTGTGTGGAGTGTGTAGCTGTGAAGGGGCTTTGAATATCAGCTCAGGTGGTGCAAGAGTGACTGCCAGAATGGCTCCTGGGTGGTCAGACAGAGAAGTTTCCTTAACATGAGAAACAAAGACGAGTATTAAATAACACTTTTCCTTCCCCTTTTCCAAGCTCAATTTCACTGCTTCCTCCCAGATTCCTCATGCCCACTGCAGTGGGTGTGAGGGCATATGGTAATTACAGAGCAGTTCCTCTGCTGCTTCATCTGTCTCCCAGTTTTTCCTTCCTGGGATGTGGGCTTTTCTTGTAGGCTTCTCTCCTGCAGAAAAAAAAATATATCTGTTTGAGCATGTGTTCTCTGTTGACCACAGAAAATGTCCCATCTTTTCCAATGTGAGGTCCTCCAGAGGCTACAGGGTGGGGGGATGGCAACTCAGATACCCAGAGCATCTCTTTTTCCTCCTCTGTCCATAGCATTCTCTCTGCTGTCTCTTACCCAGCCTTTTTTCCATAGGTGTCCTGCAGTGGGTCTGCTGGAATGGGCTGTGTTTGGCATGAAAAGCTCCCCTGAACTTTACCCAGAGGTCATCCTGGAGCCCCTCCCACCCCCTGTTACAGTCCTTGTCACATACACCAAATACACCTGTGAAAGAGTCATCTATCATAAAATTAACAGATGTGAAATAAAGTCACATTTAAAATAAAGGTGGACTGAAGTTTATCTGTGTTTGGCGTGAGACTTACCTTAAATGAGAACTTTTAGTCCATTCCTCAATCTTGAAGTACCTGTTTAGCCACCTATGTAGTCCTACTAGTCATATAGTTTGAACATCTCCTAGTCTTCCAGTTTGTACAGCCTGTGCTGGTTTGAAAATAAACGACAGTGAGAGATGAGTCCCACACAAATACGTTGAGAGCAGGTCAGAGTTACAATTTAATAAAAAATATTACTGTAAATGCAGTGATACTGAAAAACTGGCTTAAATTCACTAAGTTGGAGTACAATCTCGCACCCTGTTGGTCTGGGTGGTGGTCACAGTCTGATTAAGCAGTGGTTGCAGTCCTGTTGATGTGATGATTGCAGTCTTGTTGAAAGCCGTGGTCCTGTGAAAGGACTGGTCTTCCTCTGGGTCTGTTGAGCAGTGGTGGTGGTGCCCCAAGTCCCCAAAACCCCAGATGATAAACAGGTTCAGGTGGTACCTCCCTCGGGGTGGGGAGTTTCACACTGGAATGGTGTAATACTCTTGAGTCATTGCAGTCATCCATTCCTGCTAGGGCCATTGAGTCCATGATGGCCCCTGAGCAGAGATGACCCCAGCAGAATGGGTGTAGTTACCATGCCTGAATTAACTGTGAAGACGATTGTGCCTTGCAGGGTTTGCCTCTTCTCCATTATCAAGTGTTATGTAGATGGGAGTAGAATACATAGCTCGGTTACACCCCACATTGTAACCCAGGACATAGGCTCAAAACTGGTTCACAAAGTAGGTGAACAGGCACGACTACACATGTTTATGGGTAAGATAATGAAGGACTATTAGTATTGATCAGTCTTTGCATTTTTGTAAGACTCTTGTAGAATTGGGTCATCTTTCTGTTTCAAAAAATTTTTTGATGGACAGTAAAGATGCGGTTGGTTTTGGTTGAACTGGGATTTTTCTCCAGCACATAGTTATGTTTGCTGCTTATTAGTAAATGGGATTGAAGGATGGCTTTTTGTACAAACAGGCTGATGAATACTATGCCTTCCTCTCGCTCCTTATAGTCTGACATGCTAATATCAAAGGTAATATTGAATTACTTCAGTTAAGCCCAAGACCAAATTGCAAGAATAACTTTGAATAGAAAGGAAGAGTAATTTAATAGAGAATTCTATGTACATCACTGTTGCCTTAAATAAATGGAAGAGGTTTTACCTGGACTATCTTTTATACTTTCAGATTACAAAATAGAGGTGTGTGTAGACAGAACACTAGATGATGAAGACTAGGTGGCTAAGAGGTAGAATGTGCTTTTTTTTTACCTCCTCATGTAGTACAAGTGACCTCATGTGCTCTTGCCACCTTCATAAGAATTTACTACATTTAATGTAGCAGAAGCTAAGAGCATTGAAAAGAATTTACTGAGTTGTATATGTTACTGATTTTGTAAGTTTTGTGCTTTCTTCAGTTGAAGCACAGACATGTAGGTTAGGGTCTAAGCAGTGTATATAAGGGAGAAAGGGAACATACCATTGTGATTACTGGGTTCAAGAAGATCTTGATTTAGGTCCCAAGAGATTTTTAAAGTGAAGCAGAGGGGGCTCTTAGTCTATAAAATACTTGAGAGCAAACATAACTTAAGCATTCTTGTTGCCTACCAAGTTAACTGTGCATGTCTTGTTACTTTTCTGACTGCAGGGAGTTTGACAGCTCTAGTGTATCAGCATTCCATCACTCCACTGGCATTGCCCTGCAAGCTCCTCATCCCTGACAGAGGTATGCTTGTTGGAAGTACAGAAGAGATATTACCAGCCAAGTTTTGCTTCAAAGTGTCAGTGTCTGAAGGCAGGTGAATGTGTCACAAGTTAAGATCAAAGCAAAAACTCACCAAGGAGGAAGCTATGGTGTTGTCTTCAGGATTGGTGATGACCCTTATCCAAAATGTGGTTGTGAGCATACTGGTACTGTGATATTCCAGTCATAAGCATATATTCATTGTGGAAATCCATGCAGTAATTTACCATGTGGGAAGCCAAATGTCCCTCTTAGACATGCTATTATGCCAGTGTATGGTTAGATTTAACCACTCATTCAGGTCTGATTAGCAAAAGTACAAGTAGATAAAGAGTAGATGGTGCCCTGAGTGCGACACTGGCAGGAAGAGTGTAGCACAAGTTCAGATATTTTTCAAGTAAATGATCAAGAAGCCTGTGTTGCTTCATGGGATTATGATTCTAATTTTGCTTATACTGATTTCATAAACCACTCTTAAGACATAAACAAAATGCTCATGCTTGTCCCGTAATTCAATTGTCTTATATTCTCCCACATAAAGTTAACCCCAGACACATTATTGAAATATTAAATATTCTTGTGGTTTATGGCTTTAAAGGCTTTTTAAACCCTTTAAATTTTTTTCATAGACCATGTGTTAATATACAAAAATAGCATTTGATTTATGCAGACACACCAGTGAAACCATTTTAGCACAAAAATATGTTCTGGTAGATGTGACGAGATCTCATGCATTTATATGGCAAAACAGTGTGCAGGTTGGCTTGTTCTCTTTATCCCCCTCACTTAAGATGGAAAAAGTACTCTGTTCTTCCAGAGGTACAGGTCTGGAACATTTGCCTTGTCTTGAATAAACATACCACAGTGAAATTTTGTTTTGTTTTTTTTTTTTTTAATCCAATTTGATTATGCATTTTAAGATGATTTTCTGTAGTTAATGACAGGATACAGTGCCTTTAAAATGTTTGGATAACTGTAACTAACCATATGAATAGTGTCACAAACTGTATTATGGTATTACGGCTCTCTTCCTCATTTGATTATATTCAAAGACAGCATGCCTCATGCTAAATGCAGCAGTGAGATCTTTACATGCATTTCTATACCTGAAATAACATGTTGATGAACAGTTTTCTTATTTCTTTTAACAATCAGTTGGGAGGAAATGTTCTACTGCTTTCTTATTGGTTCAGATGGTTCTCTTTCAACTTAAGAAGAAGGTTTTGTTGTCATCTGGATCAAAACATAATTAATTGATTTCATCATGGTAACATAGAGTCTTTTTGTATAAATTACTGTAAATTATACAAATCAAATTATATCATTAAAATCACACTAGTCAAGATATTTTTTTGGCTGTAGTGATGGAATACAGCTACAAGTATTGTCTTAATGTGTAATCATATGAGTCTCCCTTCATCATATGCCTTTTATATGTTATGTCTTTTATTGTGAGGAAATAAAAGTTAAGCGTCCTGCTTGCAGTGCTTAAGGCAAAAAAGCCTGATGTGCAGCACAAAACCTACATAGAGGATTATAATTGCAGATAAAAGGTGGTTTCATGTTTCTGGACAAGAGTTGTTCAGTAGATGAGATCACAATCATACCAGCTCATATGTGACTATGGACTTTGATTTGTTGATTTAAATCCATATAAGACATGGACATTGTTTTCTGTTTGCAGATCCCTTGGAGGAGATAGCAGAAACTTCTCCACAAACTGCTGCAAACTCAGCTGTGGAGCTTCTCAAACAGGGTGCAGGTCTGTTAAACTTTTATCCTTGTATTTGACTGTTACCAAAGTTTTGTATCTTACAGGCTGGGAGAAGCTGAAGCTTTGACTGGATTAAAGGATATATAAGGGTAGCAGTTAAATTTATTGTGCTGGGTAGAAGTGTAAAGGGCATTGTTAGGATACGTACCAAGTTTTTTCCATTTTCTGCAACCAGCTCCTACATTCTGTGTTCGTTTCCCATCATGTGTCTTGTGAGAATATGAGGTGTATGTAGGTTACTTCAAGCACAGTGATTTTTAAGCAGGATATTGCTTTCATAACTGATAAACTTTGAGAGGATGCTTTCAACCTGTGGTTGCAGAGGTTCAAGAACTATGTGAGAGGTCTGCAAAAGCCAACTAAGGAAAGTGTTCATTTAGGGTTAAGTTCTCATCATAGGGGTTAACAATACCACTGTAAAATGCTTACTGTTGCATCAATCTGAAAAAGATATTAAAGAACAGTTCTCTTTACTTCAGGTGCTGTATTTTCTTAGGAAATGTCATGTGTCTTTTCCACTGGATGCTTGTATGGATTCCTATGCATAGTGCAGCAGCCGTTCTGGCAAGTTGAGTTGTGTTACCGCAAGCTTATTTGGTGTGACAGAAGAACCATGACCAGAGTATGTTCAAATTGTGTGATGCTATGCACTGTTACCATCTGTATGGCTCTCAAACTAGGGTGTTTGCAAGAGCTGTGTAGAGGTGTGCTCTGCTTCTTATCTGCTTTGTTAGTGTGCATCTGATCCAGAGAACTGGTTAAACAGCTTGTCTGGAAAAGTGTGGTGACATTCTAACTCATTGTATTGGACAATGCTTTAAGTACTCCTGCACAATCTAAGCTGTCTTTAGAAATGTGACCAACTGTGTGTTACTCTGCTGTACAGTGGGCATGCCCAGGGGATCCTTCCCAGGTCCTGCAGTGGTCATTGGTTTTCAGGTTGCTCTGCATTCTCCCCAGAAGCCACCCAATTAATGCCATTAGAGCACAGGAATACACTACATTTGCCCCTTTCTTTTGAGTTTAGCCTACCACTGGATCCACAAGTGTGCAAAGCATGTGTTTCTAAGAATGTTACCTCATGCATTTTTAGAGCACTTCTGAAGGGGCAGTTGTCAAACTGGCCAGCTCTGGAAAAGTGCTCTTTGCTTGTGCAGCAATCTGCTTTGACTCCAAAATTTGAAGCACCGCTTTGAGTGCTGTAATTGAGCAGGCATGCGTGGCTGAGGCAATGGCAAACCTTTGTGAGGCTGTGCTATGAGTGAGCACGTATTAGCTCGCTAGTTGGTGTTTGTTGCGGCCAACAGGGAAAAAAACCAGGGAATCTATTTTTGTAGAGCTTTACTTCTTAAAAAAGCTATCAAATGGGGCCTGTATTATCTTCCAAGAAATACTGGTTTCTCCTTGCTCAGACAGTGCTTTTCAAGGAAAAGGAAAGAATTATTCTTCAGCTGGGGCAGTAGTCAGATAAGTCTTTATGGGAGCTTTTGTATCATGGATCATTTAGGGTACTTAGTACATTTGGTTTTAGCCTGTTTTGATGTTTTTGTTGTTTTTAAACAAGGATTTGGAACCCAAATAGATATATTAGCTATGAGAGGTTCTCAGAGTCGTTGTTTTTCTTGCTTTGATATGTCAGGGGTCCTTTTCCAGTCACAGAAGCATTCAAGTTGTGGAGTTCAGCTCTGAAGTGCAGATTCAAAACATGTAAATTGAGTCCTTTCAAAGAAACTTTAAAGCACATATACTTTCTCCCTGCCATTCTATACCCACACTTCTCTAACTCCACAAGCAAAAAACCAGCGTGTTTTCCTAGAAGGATTATTTTTTATAGTTCCCTTAAAAAACTGTTATAAATGATCAGATCTGTAGACAAATTTATAAGAAAAAATTTAACAAAGATTTATTAGGTAAATAACAAAAATAGAATTTAGAAAAACCACCACAGCCAAGACAGCGTCAGCGCTGGGTGAACCAAGGTTCGGCTGACAGAGTGACAGCAGCGTCTCCCCAAGAGGTTCACCCTGAGTGTTCCGAGCAGCTTGCTTATATACAGTTTATTCTGCCTGAGGCAGGGATGACTGAACGTTTCTTTGTCCCTCTTCACTTGTAAAACTGCATCTATACATGTGCAGGATTAGACAAAGGAAAGTCCAAAGGTCCAGACAGAATGTCTGAGTGTCCAGGCGAAGTCTGTATTCACATGTAGCAGGGTGGCAGGGTGACAGCAGCTCCTGGGCCTGGCAGATGAAATCACTCCAGGTGCAGATCTTGTGAGTAGCTGAGACATTCCATTACTCATGGTCCAGGCTGGTTTAGATGCTATCTGCCCAGGTGCAGGTGCCAGGGAAGTCACCAATGATGTCCTGGGACAGTCCCATTTAAATGCTAACAGACCTGATATTATCTTAACGCTGTCAGGGAACTAGTTGAATGAGAATCAGACTATGCTCCCAGCCAGAGTGGTCAAAGACATAACTTTTGGACTTTTGTTTTATACATATATAGACATATATAGCATGAATTATCTTTACCATATACTAGAAAACTAATGAGCATTTCCAGGTTCTGAGTGCTGAAGCTGACTAGAAATCCTTTGCTTCTTAGACACTGACAGTGGAAGACTGGAATCCATACAAATAAGAGGCTTTTCCCTAGAATACATCTTGCTTTATTAATCTGCTTGTTCAGCAACAAAATTTTCTGCTCAAATAAATTGCAGTTCTTAATTCTCTTTACACTGATACAGTCAAGAAACTAAGCATTCTGAACAAAGAACATTCCCAGTCTAAAAGCGGCATTGTTAAGCTGTTGCTGGTGGCACAGATGTACTTCAAAATGTCACCTGTGAAAGATAAAAGCAGCAACATTGCAGGGCAGCTGCATTGAACAAAAGGTCTTCCTTTTGTTGTAGCTTGGAGCATGGTTCCTCCAGGATTACTGTTCTCAATACCTTGTCAGGCCATGCATGATGTTATTTAATGACAAATCTTTCTGTGTTTCTCATTACCTTTCCTTTCCTTTTTAAGCTGACATGTTTTCACTTTGCAACACTTTCATAAGTTTCCATTTATTATTTTCTGTGCTACAGAAGCAAAGGACACTGTATTGGGTAACTTCTGTTAGAACTATCACTTTGAGGGCAATCTAGATAAAATGCTTGGAAATTTAATTTAGAAACAAAACCTGAAAACAGTCTGTTGACAGCAATGCACTGTGTGGCAGAAGAGGAAGGGACTCTGATGTGTGTGGCTGTGAAAGAAGGGAAACTTCCTGTTCTGGGGAAGGACCCACTGGACAGTGAAGAGCTTTAGATCTGTGGCACCCATACACAGTAATGAGGGGAGAAGAAGAGAGCTTATGATTTGGATTGTTCATTACAGTTTTGGGTTGGCTACTCATCATCTTAAGTCCTCTCTGAATGAATTTAACTGATTGAAGCAAAAGTTTTTGAAATTTTCACTGCAATGCAAAAATATATTTGTGAAATGTTGCACTTGCAAATCAGATAAATGAAATCTCAGGATCCATTCTTTCACTGATGGACTCCAGAGCTTGAAGTTATTGGGCTGACCATTATGCTGGAGTCAAACTTAGGCTTATGCACTTTTTAACTGTATGATTACTTGGTTGTTTTGAAAGTGCCAGTGTCTAGCTCTATAATTTTATGTAGATGGTCATAGGAGAAAACTTAAGACAGATTACAGAATAGCTAAATAAAAAGATAAACTGTTAGATTTAATTTAATCTTTGCTTTCATAGTAATGTTGGCAAGCCAAATGAAACTACTAAACAAATGAAATGTAACCATGGTATTTGTATGTATCAGCTGACAGAGTTGTAAATTTTGTCCTGGATACCTACACAAGTGTTTTTACCAAACATAAAATCTCTTGGTGCTAGTGTTTAGCTATGGATATACATAATCATTCTTGCTTGTTCTTAATTTGTTTGTAAATTTGACTTTATACCATAGTTCGATAGTAAGCATGTGAATAATTCTGTTAATACTATATAATAGTCCATGTTTTAGATGCCACTGTACTATGTAGTATTATAGAGTAGTACAGTACTACTGTATAATGGTATATAATATTAATACATACTTTCCTAGTGATCACTGCAGATTTGATACAAAACCGTGTAAAAAAAGTAACTGTTTGATAACCTTAGAAACCAGTGAGTATCTATTTTATAGAGATATTTCGGAAGTTGCTTATATCTCTAGAAGAGGAATAATAGTACTTTTAGAAGTAAGTGCATGCTGAAATAAAGAAAAGGCCTAAAAGTGTATGTCAGTAATTTTTATCAGTATGGAAATTGTTTTACTTGCTCTGAAATCATTAAACATACATAACACTATTACTGAGAATTAAAGAGAAATGAGCTTTGAAATAACCCTCAGTTCTTTCTGGTGTGAAAACATTCTTGTCTTGCCAATCAAGTGAATGGTTGCCTTTGAGTATAGTTTAAATATTTGAAACTGTAGAACATGTGAATGTATGCTGCAAATGTGTATTTTCTTACTGGCTGATGTATTTTAACTTAAAAGCAAAATATCCGCATTCTTTCAGGAATGCCTTTGCTCCAATACTACCTGTAAGTGTACTCTCTGATGTTGCTTTGTATTTATTTAAATTTCAGGATATCTATGGGTAATAAGAAATATATTCATTGGCTTTGATATAAAGGTATTAAAACCAAAGGGAGAGTAAAAGGCCTTTGACCTCTCAAAATCTTTCCTCTCTTTCATTACAGCTTGTAACGTTTGGTACCTGAATTCAGTAGAGATGGAGTCCCTCACAGGATACCAGGCAGTACAGAAAGCTTTGAGCCTGACGCTGATGCAAGATCCGTCTCCCATCTCAACCATTGTCCATTTCAAGGTGTCTGCTCAGGGAATCACACTGACAGATAATCAAAGAAAGTAAGCAAATAAGGATGGAAAGGGATTATCTGTCCCTGTTGGCCACTGTTGATTTGACGTTCCTAGTTACATTTTGCAGTCTCTGTCTCAGAGGATACCAGGATTATAGGAATGACGGTGACTATGTAAGATAGCTGTAGTACAGGAAAATATACTTTAAAGTTGTGGACTTTATTTCCACATGGTATATTTTACCTTTGGAAGGTCACTTTGATAGGACATTTTTATTGTTATTTCTTAGGAAAGTAATGGCTTTGCTAGCATTTGATATTGAACTTGTTCTGTGAAGTAATTTATCTTCATGATGTCTTTCACTAGTATCACTCAACAGAGCTGACTTAAGCAGATGATGTGTATCTCCAGGATCTGAAACAGTGTTTTGGATAATCTGTAAAAAACTGTGATGAAAAGTTAATTTATATTTACTTTGTTCTAAGTGCTAGTTAGGCTACCACAAACTCTTTCAGTTCAAAAAATTACAATAACAAAGGACAACAGGAATTCAATATAGGTTAAAAAAAGAAGTGCCAGACGTCTTCATTCCATGGGGTTGTCAGTAATTTGTAGCACATCACAGAACCTTTACCTGAATGGTAATGCCTAGGAGTGTGAATATTTTGAAATTTAATATGATCAAATTATTCACAAGTTCCACAAAGTTGTCTGTCCCACTAAAATAGTATCTAAATGGCCAGTTTTTAGAAAAAACACATTTCATACTCCTAGCTCTTAGCTTGAGAGTCAGTTTTCCTTTAGTTCAAAAAACTTTTATGTTAGTGTTTTAAATATGTATTTATTGGGTTGGAGCAGTTCAGATGGATTTCAAAGTCACTCAAAGATAGCAAAAAATATTATCTGTATTAAATTAAGACTAAACACAATTTATTTTTCAGATTAGGTTATTGTTTGGAATTCCAAGCATCTTTACTGTTTCTGAAATTCATTTTCTTTCTTCCTATACAGACTCTTTTTTCGGCGACATTATTCAGTCAACACTGTTATTTTCTGTGCTTTGGATCCACAGGACAGAAAGTAAGTATGACAAGCAGTATTTTTAATATGTTATTTGTATTGTTCTACCAAAAAAACCCAACAAACAAACTAAAACTAACATTTTTATTTCTCCATTCAATGTTTTTTTTACTGTTTTCTTAATGGACAAGGTGGATGAAAGATGGCCTTTCTGCAAAGTAAGTAGAGTCTCTTTTAACTGAATGTTTGGTGTTCTAAATTACTTTTGTCTGAGAAGTGGAAGGGAAAGCATTTGTTCAGAGACAAAAATCTCTCATACCTCTGTAATTAGACATTGGATACTTCATTGACACCTCTGCAAATTGGGGTCTAATTATGTTATGGGTGGGGGTGGGAAGTCTGGAGCCAGAGCTCGTATGGTTTATTTAGATTAAGGGTCTGTGATTTTACTGTGGTTTCAGGCACTCAAATGATACTTGCTCTCTCAGTTTTGTGTTCCACCTGTCCAGCAAGACTTAATGCAAGCTTTTCTCACTTAGACCCATAGCTTTAAAAAAAATCCCTCTTCTAGTACATAGATGAAAACACTCCTAGTAATATTAGTGTATGGCATAAATACATGATTACCTGTGGATTGCACAGTGTTTTCTGTTGAAGGCAAACGTTGTTGTCACCCTTTAATCAAAAGAAATAACTTACACAGAGAGGCTCAGCACTTGTTTCTGGAAAGGAACAGAAAAAGATGGCTTAAATCCTTTTTCCAGTACTCTGTCCACTAAGATGTGTGGCCCTCAAATTCCTCTCTTTGGGCAATCCCTGACACACACAACCCCCAAACTAGATTAGAGAACAGTATCAAATCCGATTAAATACATCTCCAGGGTTAGCAGCATGTCTCTGACAGCAAACAGTACAGGATGCCATATGGACAGAGTAGCAGGAAGGAGACAGTCTGTTTCCCTGATTTGCTCCTGAGCTGGCTGGTCCATGTGGACCACTGTGTTTAGCAGCCACATGGAAGCTTGTCCATCAGAACAGAAAAGTCTGATATGTGTGCTTGGTTTCTGCAGTATCTTTTCTATTTTATGAAGTGAGGCAATGCCTGTCTGTCAGTTCTCTGACGTACTTTCATTGCTGCCCTTACAGAGTGTTTGGGTTCATTGCCAGGAAGCAAGGCAGTGCCACAGACAACGTATGCCACCTCTTTGCAGAGCATGATCCAGAACAACCTGCCAGTGCTATTGTAAACTTTGTATCAAAGGTCATGATTGGATCCCAGAAGAAGATCTGATGCCTTTTCATCCTTGATTCAGAACTCTTCACTGAAGGAAATCACTGTGAGAGGGAGAAAAGCTATTCAGCAACAATGTCTGAATATTGTCATTCCCAATAAGGAAAGCAGAGGATGATCTGTGTATTGTGTTTGCAAGACCTCAGGCTTTTATTTCAAGATGCCTTGCAAAGCATTATTTCTTTGTTTTTATATCAGAGGACAAAACAAAAGAAGCTGGGTGCCACCCTAAACCACCTAGCCCTTACCTGAATGAAGCATAAATGAAGAACTTTTCTCCTGATGGGTTTCTAATGTATCTTCATATGCTGTTTCTCATAGTTTATTGGAGCAGAAATACTTAGTAGATTGCACTACTTTTTTGTTCAGGAAGTGTTTTGTAAAACCTCCACAAAGACACTTGCCATGATTGCATCAATGGTAGTTATAGGCCTTGCAAACATACTTTTAGGAGAATGATATCTGAGGAGAACTATTTGCTCTTCCCTGTGTCTTTGTGATCAGTGAAGAGAACTGAATGGAGAACGGGGAAAATGTATGTGAAGAGAACGTTTGTGCAAGTTGTTTGTCGTAAGAAAGGAGTGGCAATGTGGAATATTCAGAAGATTGCTCTGTATTTAGTGTTGAGAAGGCTGAGCTGTTTTAGTTTGAAAATTTTTCAGTAGAGCAGAAGTAGCAGAACAAAAAGAGGTGTGAAAATCTGTTCTATAATTAGGGGGGGTTGTAATTTTTTTAATACGGAGAACTAAGCAGGGGAGATTAAGCATTTTATAATTACAGGATAAAAATGAGGGGAAAGCAAAGAGGAAGATTGTATAATATATGCATTTTTACTAGTGACAGATTATTTATAGTGGATCTCGGATCTTGGCATGTCAGAGAGATAATTCTTAAACTAGACCACTGTTGAGCTTTACCTTTAGCACTATTTTGTGTAAGTAAATGTGTGTGCAGCCTGGGCCTTGCTAGAGAAAATAGTCTGATATTTTGTCTTTTGTCTTACAGTGACAAGACACTTCCCATTTTCTACCTCTGCAATACTGTTTTATTCCCCTTCATAATATGTAATTATATTTACGGACTCTTCTACCCCATTATTTTGCTGGAGTTTTGAGGATTATTTTACCCTTTTTTTTCATCTATAGGAGCTATATTGATTTGTTATTCCTTGAGCTAGGGAATCTGAAAGTGAATGGAATTTATTTTGTTACTTCATCCCATTTCTTGAGAGCATTTATGTCATGATTTCTACATCCAGCACAGTTGTACATATTTCTTTATCTTTCTTAACACATTGATATATGAAATGCATAAGAAAATGCTGTTTAGCTTCATAGAAAATTGATGCAGTAGGTTACAGTGGAAGCCTGGAGTGGAAGGAGAGTAAGCCACTGAGATCTCCTGTGTAGTTCCCATTCACTCAAAAAGAGCAGTACTAGACCCCTGTATGAGAACTGATGGTTACAATGCAACTTCAGTGTGGCAAGTGCTAAAAATTTCATTGCTTCTATTTCTTTCATGTGTAGCTGTCAACATTATGTTAATAACCTGAGGAATTAAATAACATTCTATATTTTGTATGTTGATAGATGAGCCACTTTATCCACTTGTATATTTTAATGCTTTTATCCGCCAATTTCAACTATATTTGCCCTGTATAAAATATGGGTTTTTTTAACAGCTCTCTTTGTATTTCCTGAATTGTTAGGACAGTGTTAAATCTTATTCTGTGACCATAGCTGAAGTGTTAACAAATTACTTGTGTAACTACCAGTTTTGTGTAAATAACTTTGTTTTTTAAGAGGAAAGTGGTGAGGAAGAGAGAGAGAGAAGTATTTGAAGTTTAATGTATTTGGACCAGAAAGTGGTTTATTAGTAGCAGTAGGCATTGGATTTCTGTAGAGGGGTGAAGCAATACAAAGTGCGGAATACAATAGCTACCATTGAAGCAAAAAAGGCAAGTACCTCTGATTAGTAACATATAATTCTGTTCTTTTGGCACAGAGGTATACTACTTAAACAGTGTTTATGTACCATCCAAAAAAAAATAATGCATTTCTTACATCTAGGAGCTTTGCTCCTTTTATAAAATATGAGAACAAGTTTTCTTTTAAGATTCTTTTGGTGTACTAAGATTCCAGTTGCCTAATCTCATCACCCTGTTGGAGGCCACAGAAATTCTTCAGCTGACATTTCAAGTAGATTTAAGTCTCAATTAGATTTTAAGCTGATGTGTCGTAAGAATTGAAATGAGGAGGATTTTTTAAACTATATTTTTTCACTTATGTAGATAATAAATTTTAGTGTATCTTCTTAGACACTAAGTGTTGGCCTTTGGGCTGAAAATAAAATGTCTTTTTTCCCCCCTGTATTGTCATCTCCATTCAGGACCTTATTTTATATTCCTTGTACTTTCTCAAGGTCTGCTGAATTCAAAAGCATGAGGGATTGCATGCTGACACTCCTGGTGGTATTTTATGGGAGTTTAGCTCTACTTGCTAAGTGGGAAAAAAGAAGTTACCCTGTTTCTAAGGGAGATTTTCTATTTTGCATTCCCTTGGATGGTATATTGCCATGCGTGTTTGCTTTTTAATGAATTTTAAAATGGACAAAGCAAGATAGTTCAGTATGTAACATTATGTAGTCTGTGTAGAAAAATATTTATAGAACTTACATGTTCATGGCAAATATAAGACTAATCTTTATATAGGACTTTCAAGATTTTTGGTAGATGTCTATATGCAATTTCATACCTAATAGCAGCAAGTTGACACATATATTTAGCCAGACTCCTGTTAATGTGGTTCATAAATACACTATTACAATAATACAGTGTAAAACAACAAAAATGCTAAAAGCCACATTTTTTATTAATGGTTTCATGTATCCAATACTGTCATTAAATATTTAATATTTCTTTCTTGGTTTTTCCTACTAGTGAAAATTTTAAGTTTTTCTCTTGAAACTGTAAAGAAGCATCTAAAAGTCTTCAGTATATAAATGAATGTTCTATAAATTCTTTGTATAGTCACTTTCTCTGCTCTTCAGATACCACCTCTTTCAGATTATAATAAAATTACAAAAGTGAAATGCCACCACTCAGTGTCACAGGGCAGTCTATTCTGAATGGAAGTTACTTCTGGCATTCGAAATCAGCTAATAAGCAAAACCTTTTTCATGAATTAAGAATAATTTGGGTGCTGGGGTTTAGTTGGAAGAAATGTTTGAGATTTCTTTCAAGGACTTCAGATGAGTCTGTTAGTGGTTCAAGTCAGTTGAAGCGTATGATTTTCCTAGTTAATTTGTGGTTATAATGGTATAAAAGTATCTATTGCTTGCATTGCATATTTCAGTGTAAGAAGGAAGAATATGATACCATCCTCTGAGACATTGTAACCATTTAACTTTGCCTCCACTCTGCTTACGCTGGAAAAACCTTCCAGAGGGGGCTGAGAAATTTAACCCCTGGCTGAAACAGGTACAAAATCAGTGCATCAGCCAGACAGTGAAGATCAAATTATATACCTGCTTTATCACGGTTATTTCTGAGACTGATAAACTCTGGTATGTCATGCTTATGCCTTTTCTGTGAGTGTCTTGGTTTGAAAAGACAGGTATCTGCTGAGGAAGGCAGGAGCCTCCCCTGAAATGGAAAATGTGTAAACCCCCTCCCTCTGAATTGTTATAATTTTGAAATTAAGGGGCTCTCAGGCAAAGATATGGGAAAAGGAGTAACAGTTCTTTATTAGGAGAGAAAATGAAAATAAAAAATGCAGTAATACAAAACAACACTGACAGAGAATATGACCTAACACCCAGTTGAGCAGGGTGTTGGTAACAGTCCGATCGAAATGGTGGCTGCACTCCTCCTGGAGTGACAGATGTGGTTCTGTTGAAGCAATGATCCTGTAGAAGGGTGTCTTTTTTCTTCTGAAGGCCCAGTGGTGCTGTAGATGGGCCTGGTCTTCCTCTGGGAATCCGGTGGAAAAGAAAGCTGCTGCTCTGGTCTAACATGTGATAATAGAATACAGACTCCTACCCACACCTTGCAACCCAGGACAGTGAGGCATACACTGGCAGGAAGTTTTCATTCCGTGTGCTTGATTGTCATTCATCAGTACAAGTGATTGTGAGGTTTATGCATGGTTATAAAGTGACATTTGTCCATTAAAAGTGTTGATCTTTTATTAGAATGAATTATAATGTGGAACAGATGATAAGGATGCAATAGTAAAATCATCTTTTGTGTCATGAGTCCAGTCTCTTTTGTCCTTGAACCTGGATGCCATTGTGTATGTGTGCTGCTGTTAGGTTCATTTTAAGGCTGCTCTGGAGTGTCTTTGCTCCAGTGGAAGAAAATCTGCTTTCAGGATTCATCCTAGATATTTTCACAGCTAGTTCATAAGCAGTTGTTCTTATACCAGTGTTCCCTTAGTATGAATAACTGTCCTCTCCTTGAGATATTTATAGCAGGAGTTCTGCTTCCCCTTGTGTCCCTCAGTCTTTTTTTGGCAAGGCTAAACAAGTCAGCATTTGGCTTTTATGTGCTTTTGTGTTTGAAAGGCTGGTTTTTGTCCATTATGTAATTTATTTGGAGAGACCGTTAAGTATACAGCCAGACACTGGCAGAAAGGGCAGACACTGTATAAAAGGGGCAGAAGCTGCTGCCTTTAATTTTTTAAATGTTTGCATTAGAAAACCCTTGCAAGCAGAAAACTCGGCCCACGAGATAGGCAGAGTAAATCTCTTATCTGCTTCTGCTGTTGATACCTAGAATAAAGATTACAGTAATGTAAACTGTATCAGGTGGTGTGGACTAAGGAAATTACAAGGGCAAATACTTGGAGAAGTTTATAAAAGCCGAAGTCAGAAACAGGAAGCTTGCAGGAGACCTAGCACATTTGGCAAGCTACCAAGAGGGCAGTGGGGAGCTTTTTAGAGAATTAAAGGATCTTGCTGAATAACTGAGAAGGGATTTACATCATGTCACAAGAGATATCAAATCGGAACTGTTCCCTTTGAAGACATTTAGTGTCTCACAACATACAAATGTTTGGACCAGTTTTAATGTTTTATTATTTGCAGAATCACAGGGTAGTTGAGGGTGAAAGGGACCTAAAGAGATCATCTAGTCCAACTGTGTTGCTTAAAGAGGGACATCTAGAGCCATTTACCCAAACAGCTTAAATTTACCAGGGGTAGAATCTCCAGTCTCCCTGGTCAATCGGTGGTAATTCTGAAAGTCACCCTCACAGTGTTTCTTGATATTCAGAGCTAACCTCCTGAGTTTCACTTTGTGCAAATCACCTCTTGTCCTGTTAAGGAGCATCACTGGAAAGAGTCTGACACCCTCCCTGTATTTATACACATTGATGAGCTCCCCTTGAGCCCTCTTTGCCAGGCTGCCCAGCTTCCACAGGCTCAGTTTTGTGTCATCAACAACCTTCCTGAGGATACAGTCTGTCTGATCATCCAGATCATCGATTAATGTGGTATGAAGGACCTGACTCAGTATAGACCCCTGTGATAGACCACTAATTACTGGCCTCCAAGTAGACCTTGCACTGCTCATCAGCAGTGTTGATGCCCAGCTATGCAGTCAGTTTTCAATCCACTTTACTGTCTGCCTATCTAGCTACATCAACAGCTTGTCTATGAGGGTGTTATTCGAGGCAGTGTCAAAGGCCATACTGAAGTCCAGGAAGACAGTATCTACTGGTTTTCCTTGAGCTAAGCCAGTCATTTCATCACAGAAGGTGGATCAGCAATGACTTCCCCTTAATGAAGCCATGCTGACTCCATGGAGGTGGACAGAGGGCTGGAGTACCTCCCCTATGAAGACAGACTGAGTGACTTTGGATGGTTTAGCTTAATAAAGGGAAGGCTCCAGGGAGACCATAACCTTCCAATACTTAAAGAAGGCTTACAGCAAAGATGAGGAAGGACTCTATCAGGCAGTTTAGTGATCAGATGATGGGTAGCAGAGTAATGGTTTTAAAGAGAAAGAGGTTAAGTTTAAAAGAGGAAATTCTTTGAATCAAAGGGTGGTGAGGCACTGGAACAGGTTGTCCAGAGAAGCTGTGGATACCCCATCCCTGGAAGTGTTCAAGGCCAGGTGGGATTGGGCTTTAAGCAACCTGATCTAGTGGAAGATGTTCCTGCCCTTGTAGAGATCTTTAAGGATCTTCTCCAGCTCAAAACCATTCTATGATCTATGATTCCGTGGCCCACAAACAGGTGGTGCTTTGCCTTGCAAAGATTTCTTCTCTAGGTACACAATTTCAGTAGTGTTTTATGGAAGGTGTTCTGGGTTGCAGCTAATCACTGCTGCCTTTACAGTAAGGTAAGCAGTGTTTACAAATGGATTCAACTCAGATCTCTGCATGACCTTTAAAAAAAACTAATTCTTTAAAATCATTAAAATACATTTTCATATTTGTGAAAATCTTCTAATGTCTTTGGTAGTGTTATTTGAAGAGTTGTTTAAAAAGCAGAATTAGCTTTTTATGTAACAATGAATTATTTTCTGTTACATACTGTCCTCAATTTTTTTTTTAATATCTACAACTATTTGTATCCAGTCTAATTAAATCTGACTTTTGGATTTTTTTCTGTTGCCACCTGTATTATACACAACTTCTAACCACTTCAGTCTCTTTCTATAACAAGTATCTGGTACCAGGTATTTGAAATAGCACTTAGAAGTCTGTTAAGGATTTTTATGAGGAAATGTGGCTTAACATGTATCAGTAAGTACTGTCACAATGCAGGTAAGAAAAAATCTCTAAAGGTCATATTGATCATGTAGTGGAATAACTACAGTATATGGTATATACATGCACTGAAACCTGTATGTAAATTTGTTCCTGTCAAATATATATTTAGTCTCATGCCAGTTGAAGAGCATCCAGATTTGCTATTTTTTTGTGTTACTTCTCACATGGGACCCATCCATACCTGTTTCTCAGCAGAAATGGAATAAACATGGTTTGAATCTCTTCAGTGGTAACATTTAGTCACCTTTCACTGTAACTTAAAACTTTTGTGCCTTATTCTGTTAGAATAACATGTTGAATAGCTCAGAATTTTGCTTGCTCCTACCTCTGATACATTTGTTAGGTGTGGAATACTTCCTGGCCTAAACCTTAGTCCAGTTCATTGAGTGACATGCAGTCTGAGTATACATTTTCCTGTGTGCACTGTCACACAATGTATTGGTTTTGCATGCCCTGGTTTTTGGTAGCAGGGGGGCCACAGAGGTGGCTTCTATGAGAAGCTGCTAGAAGCTTCCATCATATCCGGCAGAGCCAATGATGGGTCTGAAGATGCACATGCTGCTGACCAAAGCTGGGCCAATTAGAAAGGTTGGTAATGTCTCTGTGATAACATATTTAAGAAGAAAATAAAAAAGGGAGGGCACAGTTTTTCCTAGCCAGAGATGCCTGTATAACATAGATCAAAGTTACAAAGTGCTTATATAGCTTGAGTTATAAGATAGCTGTATAACCTGATGTATCTATATAATCTGATATCAATATAACCCAAATAACAACTTTTTATATATTTACTTTTTATATATATAAACTGATGCCTATGTAACCTGAATCATAGTTTTTTATACCTATATGGCCTGATATAAATAACTTTTTATACAAGGTATTGGCTGCTATATGGTTAACTAGTTGCTTAATGCTTAATAGACAAAAAAAGAAGACAAACTCACCAGGTGGACAGCTTTAGAGATAGATTAGTGCTAATGAAAAATTGGCAAATACAAAGCTGGTTAGCCACAAACCAAAGAATTTAGGCTGGTTAAGACAAAGGAACACCATAACTGTACATGATCCAAAGACAAAGTTGAAAAGTTCAGATGTGAAGAAGACTTTGGAAGCCTTCATCAAAGATCCCTGATGACCCCCAAATTGGGGAGATGCAAGCACAGTGCAAAAGAACTAATAACCCTGAGATCATACAATGTAAATTAGTTCCGGCATGTACATGATGATGTTGTAGTTACATAGCAATGCTAAGCAATACTTACTGTACAAATATACCACAGTGTGGAGGCCTTTGAGCCTATTAGGGAAACTCCTAGGGTATTTCCTTGGAAAAATTTACTAGACACTTTGAGAATATCTCACTCCTCAGGGTGAGGCAAAAGGGGCTTCTCCAATGATGCCCTGCGACATGTTAATCTGCCCCTTCCGCATAGGTCAGTGCCCTTTGCCCTGCCCTTGTACTACCCCTGTGGTCCCAAATGATTGGCTCCTGACTCTGTACTTAACTCAGAGCCCTGCACTGTTTGCCTGTCTTTGTCCCTGGAATCCTTCAGCATGACTCTACAATAAACCTCACTGCAACTCTTATATAGAGACCCTTTCCATCTTTCTTTGCTGACCTGTCTGTGGTCTGTGTGTATGTGTGTGGATTGAGTGACTGTGTGTACTTGCCGAGTGGCTTTCTCAGAAGACACTTCTAGGAAGGTAGCAGCTAACACCATCCATATTTGCCACATTGCTACACCACAGCACTTGACAAAGGAGGGTGAGTTAGGCCAAGCTATTCCACTCACCACCGTCACTGCAGTAAACAAATACCTGCTCTATAGAGCAGGTCTATGGGGATTTATTTCCAGCCTATCTTTTAGGCATCACAGAGGAGGAGGTGAGAACATGTGAGGGAAAACAACATGGCAACACCAAGGTCAGTGGAGAAGGAAGGGGAGGAGGTGTTCCAGGTGCATGAGCCAAGATGCCTCTGCAGGCTGTGGTGATTGATGACCAAGGTGAAGCAGCTGTCCCCCTGCAGCCCATGGGGGAGGTGATCATGCTAGAATGCGTGGATGCTTGGAGGAGGCTGTGAAGGAGGCTGTGATCTAGTTGAAGACCCGGTAGAGAGAGGGCGCCTCTGCTTCCAGGCTGGAGCAGCCTGTCCTTGGAGGACTGTAGCACATGGAAGAGTGACCCATGCCATAGCAGTTTTGGGAGAACTGCTGCTTGTGAAATTGGACCCATGCTGGAGAACTATCTCCCATGGGAGGGATCCCACAGTCTCACAGGGGAAGGACTTCTCTCCCTGAGCAGTGGAAGAAGATCTGGGGAGATGAACTGACCAAAATCCCCATGCCCAGCCTCCCTGCACTGTCAGTGGGAAGGAGGGAGGAAATGGGGGGAAAAGGTGTTTTAAGGGCTTATTTAACTTCTCATTATTCTCCTGATTTGGTTAGTAGTAGATTCACTTTGCAACTTTAAGTTGAGCCTGTTTTGCCCTTGAAGTGTTTTCTCATGGTCCTTAACTCATAAACCCTTTTTCTTTATTTTCTTTTTCTAAATTTTTTCTTTTCTCTCCTCTGCCCAGCAGTGGTAGGGGATAGTGAGTGAATTGACTTTTTTGATGCCTGATGTTGGACCAGTGTCAAACCATGACACACAAAGGCTTTTTAAAGTAGTGTTCACAGTAAGGCTATCTAAATGTATGTACTTTTGGACTCAGTCAAGGATGTTGCTGAGATGTAGTACATAAGATTTTTAGAAACTACTGGAAAGATAAAAAAATCCCACATGAGTTTGAAATCATAGAACCACTAAAAGAAAAACAATGTAAAATATTTGACAAGACTTGATTATTTTTGTTTAGTGGAGGTGATTAATCATGTATAAAATGGTAGATGCTTGCATGGAAAAATCCAGTCTCAAGTTTTTGTCTTTATACTATACAAGTAGTTGTTGGCAGATACCTGTGAACATTAATACTATGGTAAATTTGTGAATTGTGATTTCTGAGGTGGGTAAAGTTGTAGGGGTGTGTATCAAATAAATCATGACTTTGACCTATTCCTCCTATATTTAATTGCAGTAGCTGAGGTTGACTTAGTATCTCTGGACATGTATCTCTGTTTTTATGTGTTTGCATTCCAGAGCTGTCTTTTGTGTCCTTAAACCTGTGTTCTCTTATAGCCTGTAGAATCTTGCCACTATCCTCAAGGACCTTTTGGCTGACTGAGAAAGGAAGAGCAACATGCCTAAAGAGGAAGGTAGCAGTATGGTATGCTGTGAAAAAAACATAAAAACTTGAGCCTTGGAAAAAAGGAGGCTACAGAACTAGATCTAGGGTTTTTGGAAAGTGGGATATTGTGAAAAGGGAGAATTAATGTGAATTAATTTTTTTTTTTAATCTTAATACTTATTTCTACTCTAGTCAAAATATAGGTGGTTGAGAGTTTTTAATTTGCCTTACCTTTAGGTTTACATAAGGGCAGCAATATAGGAAAAAATTAAAAAGTGGAAGATGTAGACAAAACCATGTCATTAAGAAAAATGTAAAATCCTTTCCCTGTTAACAAAAAATGCTGACATTGAGAAAAAAAAATTGCAAAGAATACTCAAGAAATCAGGAAAAATGTCCCAAAGGCCACATTGTGGTTTTGAGGGTTCTTGGGTGCTAGACCTCCAGAAGTTCCTCGGGGTTAGAAACATGTTCATTTTTAAAGCTTATGGCTCAGCTTCTCATGTAATCAGCCACGTCTGAGACCTCTATGAGAATACAAGGCAAAGTGCAGTGAAAAAAACTCAGTAGAAATCTTGATTTTTTTTGCCTTTTTGTCTCCTCCTGATCTGACCTCTTGCCAGCTGATAGAATGATGCAGACACAAAGCTGTAGTGATGCAGCTCACAGTAGTACAGCCCTATGGAGGTTTCTTTGGGAAGTAACAGCTCTTTGGGAGCTGTTACTCTGTTTTCCTACTTCTTGGTTTGCACCTGTTTGCGATGGACACCAGAGCAGCACAATGGGCAGCAGCAGGTACAGGAGAAGGGACACACATGGAGAAGGCAGAGCTCATCTGAATGGAGGTTGTTCTCCCCCAGCTGATCTTGGACCTGTTCATGGGCGTTGGCAATGCAAGCAGTGACAATTCCACATAGCCACTCTCTCACTCTCCTGCAGTGGGACAGGGAGGGATTTGGAAGAGTGAAAGTGGGAAAAATCATGGGTTGAGTTGATGAAGACACATTAGTAGACAAATACTGGAAAGCAAGGCAACCCCCGACGATGGGAGGAAATTATGAGGAAGACTCCATGGATATCAGAAGGTGAGTTCATTACTTTATTATACTGTATTATTCTGTACTATATTACACTACATCTCAACTGAAACTGCACAAGCACTCAACTCAACTGCACAGAATCTTGTGACTGTCAGCCAACAGTCTTGACACACACACATGGATTCAATTGGTCAATTAATCAAAACACTCACACCAGAATCCAATTACCAATTCCCTTCAGGTAAACAACCTTTCACATTGCATTCCACGTGTTCCAAAACACAGGAGCAGTAAATGAGATAAGAATTGTTTTTTCTTTCTCTGAGGTTCAGAGAATGTGAATGCCAGAAAATGCTTGGGAAATTGTGCCTTGCTTTGCTCTGTGAAGAGAAATGCAGCCACAGGTAAAGCAATAGCTGCATGAGCAAGCAAAGCTAAACAAGGAATTGGTTCAATATTTCACATAGTAAGGCTGTTTTTCAGACAAGTTGTGCAGCTGTGGGATGAGTGAGTTCATGATGCACTGGTTGAAGATCTTGCTAAAGGGCAGAACTTAAGAGTTGCGGTGAACAGGGCCACATCTGGCAGTGATTAAAGGGATTAAATTTAAAAAGTCTAAATGCACCCAGGATGGAGTAGCACTTGACACAAGTCTAAATTGGGCGAGGAGTGGCTGGAGAACTGCCTTGCAGGAAGGGGGCTAGAATTGCTGACTGGCAGCATCAATAACATGCAGCAGTGTGAGCCTGGGCAGCCCAGAGGGCAAACCATGTCCTGGCATGCATCAGTCAGTCCAAAGAGGTGATTATCCTGCTCTATTCACTGTTGGCACAGCCTCACAATTGGGTATCATGTGAGACCCAGCATGTAAAAAGCATGTGAAGGTTGTTGAATGCATCCGGAGGAGGGCAGCAAAGCTGGGGAAGAGACTGGCAGTTATTTTCTCTGAGGAGCAGCTAAGGACACTGGGCTTTATGTAGTTTGGAGAGAAGGAAGCTTGGGGGTGACTACAGTGCTCTACACCTTCCTTAGCTTCCTTAGCTTAGGTAGTGGAGACGTGGTAGCCAGCTGGTAGCCTGGGGGCCTCACAGTTACAGATAACCCTAACTGAGTTATATTAACTCAACCAGTCTAGGTTGTTAGGAAACCAGTTTAGGTCATTCGGGATGCAGACAGCTATTGGCCAGTAAGCCAGGTAGTAATGAAATTCAGCCAATCAGGACCAACCATGTGGTCTAAGCATGTCTAAAACTATATAAAAGAAACTCAATAAAAGTTGGCTGTTGTGGCATGAACCTCAAATGTCATGTCGTGTGTCTGTCTTGATTGTGATAAGAGGTGATACCTGATGTGATTGGTAATAGCCAGGTCATGGGGATAGCAGCAGAGATGGAACCCCAGCAGAGGAAGGCAGCCAGGGAGAGCTGCCTGCCATGGGGTTTGCTGCAAAGGTCTGGACTGTGTAAATAGAGAAAGACACTGGAGACATGGGCACACAAGTTTCCACTGAAGAAAATGCTGCAGTATTGGTATAGACCCTCTTTTTATGCAAATGGGATAAAATATATATACAAACAGGCTCTACAAGCCTTGTTGGGGCTTGAGAAGCCTGGAGGACACCATGGCAGACAGTGCAACTGTCAGTGCCTGAGGGGCTGGAGGACCCTCTTGGCTGTGAGTGGTCCTGGGAACCAGCAGACCAGAGCCACACGCCGCCAGGATCAGGCGACAAGTCACAGGGTCTAGCAACAACCGTCTACAGCCAGAGCCCAACACAGCGTTCTGAACCAACCATGGTCATGCTGAGAGTCACCATCCTGGGGGGGGCCCAAGCAGCTACCCCTGTCCTGGGACTGGGGAATGGGGCATGGGCAAGGTAGCCATGAGGAGCGGTGGGTGATGCCTTCCCGGCCACTGCAACCTACTGTGGCCTGCTTGCCTGTGGTGGTGTGGGTGCCCAATGCGCAGAGCAGACCCAGAATTATTTACCGAGTTGAAATGCATTGAGGAAGGCTTCTTTGGTGAGGTCTTCCAAAGAACTGATAATCAGACACAGCAAGGCAAGTGATGATAGAAATTCTTAGCCAGGAAGTTTCCAGCAGTAGAAAGATGCAACAACAACCAACAGCTTGCTAAATTTGAAGTGTCTGGCATTATGGAATTTAAGGACCATATCTGTGAGTTGTGAAATATTATTGATGTTTGCCAAGTCTTTTTTGATATTGCTGTAAACTTTGAATTAATAAAAACCACTTAGATTTGATTATGACTCACACAACTCTTATGAAAGTCTGCTTCATTAAATGTGAAATTATCTTGCAGCATTTAACTATGCACAGGAATGACTTCTGAAGATTCTGGTGTTTAATTCTGCTAACTAGTTTTAATATTTACCCACTTAGAAATAAGCTAAAGGTTTTTAAGGTTGCCTTTTTGGAATTGGTGTGAGATCATGTCAGCTACAGATTCCAGAGAGGGACATTGTTAAGTGTACTGCTGATGCATTTGCAAAATTTAGTAATACATGACAAAATTGAAATCAAAATCTGAACATCACCTCGTCTCCTAACTGTGAATTTTTATTAAGCTTTAAACTCAATGCCTGGCACACATAGGGATCCAGCAATAGCATATTATTTGATGTTAGTTGTGTGCACTCCTTTGATTATTTGTAAGTTACTTATGTTAAGAAACCTTTTCAGTAGATATTAACAGAGGTTTGTTTTTAAGATATTATATGGAAAACCTCCCAGCCAAGGTCTTGGCTCTGACCAAGCCGTGGGCCTGGCTGGCAGAGGAAATACGCCATCAAACCCAGGTGCTTCTGTCTTAAAAATGAAATCAAGTCACTTCGAATTGTAAATTTGGTCTTATAAAATCTGGACACCCTTTCTCAAGGTAGGCTTGGAGGCCTTGCCCAGGAGGGGCTTTCCAAGTCCTTACTAGGAAAAGGGGCTCTGCAGCTATGGCAGACCTTGGATGATGGTAAACATTTAGGCAGTTTGTAGGTATTTTTGTTCAGTGGTGCTTATTATTTTGTTGAATGTATTGTTTTACTGTTCATAATGGGATAGGTGCATGTTGTCCTGAACACTCTTCTGAATTTAATAGGTTGAATTATGTTGATTGAATTATTAAGGCTGAGAACAGAAGTGGGTACTGATAACCTGAATAAATGTTAAGTGGCATTATATACAAGTATGTATTATGATTGACTAGTGCTCACTAGGTCAGGGCCTGCACGAATATTGAAATCTTTTAGATTACTCTATTAAAAAAAATATTGAACTCCAGACTGACAGCCAGAATTCATTTTAGGTATAAGTTTAAGGCTTTTTAAAGGTTTACCCAAAGATACCATAATCCACTGAATTTTTGATCAGTGAGGCTGACTGGATACTGAGAGTCTGGTCAGAGAAACAGTCAGGTAAACTTTCCCAGACATTCCTATGGGAAGTTTTGAGAAAACTCAAAGAAAGAATTAAAACAATCCTGCAGCTGGTGTTTTGAACGAGTTGTTTACTTGTAAGAGGTGCAAGAAGGATGTTGTTGCTAATTAGCAAATGGTGTGAGGGGTGTTGATTAAGGACCAATCAGGTCCACTTTTATCATAACTGTCTATAAAAAGAATGTGTGGTTTCTAATAAACTTTGCATTTTGCCTTCTGAGACCTTGAAGTCTACATGTCGTTTTATTCACCTGTCCTCAATACAACAACGACATCTGGTGGACCCCGGATGTGACTGCAGCCAAGACTGAAGAACCAGGGGTCTGGTGGACCCCACTGTCCTCTGCAGCTGATGCTGACGAACAAGGAGTCTGGCAATCCCCAACGTTCCCTGCAGCCACGACTGGAGACTTGCAGTTGCCTCTGTCCTCTGAGACTATAGATATGGTGCCTTTTCCCTGTGCCCTCCTAAGAGGGGGCTGGTCTTTTCTGACCATGGGTAGTTGTTATAAATGATCAATCGAAAGCCAAATTATAAAAATGTCAAAATATTTATTTATCACTTTCCGTGACCAAAATACGGTCCTCAAAACCACCACAGCGTCAAGATAGCGTCGAGCCCAGGATCAGCGCTGGGTGAACCTGGATCCAGCCTCTATCACATCAAATCCCCCCTCGTTCACAAGAGCCGCTATCACAAGAGCTGCTTCTAGCGGGGATGTTTTATACAGTTTATTATGCCCTAGGCGAAGGAGTCCAAGTTTCTTTTGTAACTCTGCATATTCATAGTTGGTTCTTTCACTGTGCAGAGCTGGACAATCACCATTTCTGGTTGATAGCCAGCGTTGATCGAATCCCGGGAAGTCGCATATTCATATGTATCTTTCTGGCGACTTCGGCTATCTTGATCGATGGTATCAACAGGATGATGATCGCTCTTAGGCGTCTTCTGATGGCTCGGGATAGCAGTGATCATCGCACTGGGTGTGTCTGTTCATAAGCCAAATGCCGATCGTTATCCTGCCGCCTTCAGGAATTTCAGAGTTTGAACAGATGTCTGTCCGCCTCTTGGTCTGCTTGTGGTGAGAGACTCATTTGGATTTCACAATCTTTATAAAATACGTTGTTTTATAGCATGGATTATTTCCCAACATATATTACAGTAGTGGAGACAGCTTAGACTACTAGGATGGTTCCCAGCAAGCGAGAGTTTGTGTTCTGGACCAAACCACTGCTTATACATACTTCTGGGAAGAGATTCCCTTCAAGATGGTGAATCAAACCTCTGTAGAGGAGAAAATCATCCTTTCTGTGTGGAAGGATGCATTGCCATGCATGGAAATCACTGTATCGGATCACTCCATGCATGTCCTGCTTTGCTGGGCAACGGCTCATGGATTTTCGGGGGATGCTGGGACTGCTTTTAGTTTAGACACTTGGCAGTTGCTAGGAGACCAGCTCTGGCAAGAAATCTCCAGTGGAGATAAGGACACTGTTATAGATGGATAATGAGATAACTGGCTCTTGCAATTAAGGGATAACTATTGTGTGAATATTAAGAAAAGCTTTAGTGATGTATAGTTATATAGTTATGTTATTGTAGTTTAGATGCCCACTGTTCTCTTCATAGTTCCCTTCCCCCCCCCGCCGGTATTACTGCCATCAGACAGCCTGGGTTGTCTAGGACAGGTAAAAAGAAGAAGGCGTGCATGTGTTCCTTGTACTTGCATGGGGCAGTTGGGAATGGAAAAGCTTGTTGCTTAGGGGGTGTGGCATGGCAACACCTGATCTTCAATCAAGTTACAAGAAAGCAGTCTCAACCGATAAATGGCAAAGAAGAGCTCACTGACAGACTTTGGGAGGGACCAGGGCTGGCTGATGCAACCCCCAGGGGTATAAAAGACTGAACATCCGTCTTGAAGAGGAACCGGCCACATGGTATGCACGAGGGCAGTTCCTGGCACTGAATTTTTCCTTATGTAGTCCTTTTTTTGTATTTTTGTCAAGGTTTAATAAACCTTTTTAAATGTTCAAAGTGAGCAGTTGTCTCTTACAGACACATTTGAATTATCTGTTATGTGGGGCACTCTTTTTAAAGCATTACAAAACAGGACACCTGGGGAGAGCAAAACATGTGGTGGACTCAGAAGGGGTGGATGATCTGTCTCTGGACACTGATATGCCGGAAGGTGAGGAGGCTGAGAGGGCTGCTGGTAGCTTTCCCTTAGCTCTGCCTGTACCCCTGAGGGACACAGAAGTTGCTCGCAAACTACATCCCTCACCGCAAGATTATGTCCCCCTAATATATTCCCTCCCTATGATTATATAATGCCAACATATTCATCACCGGTCACACAGCTTGTGAGGGCTTTGTTACCTGAGCACCAGCCAGAAATTTCTGGGCGTCTTCCTCTGTCCCCTCCACTCTGCCACCGCTCTCCCAGCACCGCAAGCAGCAGCAGCAGCAGAGCCTTTGTGGCACCCAACTTTGTTTCCTGCCCCGCCGCCTCTTCCCTCTGCATCTCAAGCAGCTGCAGCAGAGCCTTTGCAGGAGATAGCTTTGTTCCTCCCGCTGGCGCATCCTCTCTCCACGCCACAAGTGGCAGAGGGGGTGGCTCCACTGCAGCCAGCAGCATTCCCCCCGCCTGCTTCTCCCTCCTCCGCGCCGGAAGCAGCAACAGGGGTGGCTCCATTACTGACAGGTGGTGCAGCTGGAGCCGTTGTCCCCTCAGCCTCCCCGTTCCCATCAGGAGTCAGCGCAAGCATTTGCACTACCTCCTCCCTCTGCCGCAAGTGGAACTGGGCACCATGCCTTCTGTTTCCGCTGTATCGGTGCCACTGCCCGCAGCACCTGCCATGGCTAGCCCACCCGCCTCAGCGCCTCAAGCCGGCCCACCCTCTTCTGCTTCCTCTAGGCTGTTCCACGTGCTGCTGCCCTGGGACGTGGATAGTGACACGGATGAAAGCCGACAGCTTGTCCCGCAGCGGGGGAGTGCCTTGTCAGTTGAGACCTGGCACCGACACGCTGCGAGAACGCCTCAGAGCCACCTGTGGACATTGCCAACCTGTCAGGTCACCGTGCGACCAGAGCACCCTGGACATTTTTTTGGGAATTGGTCAAATTGCAAGCTCTGGAAATGGGGAATTGGAACTTGCTGGAGAAGATGGGAATATCCATCGGCAGCATTATCAAGACTGTAGATGCCGGGTGGGGAGACACAGGGGAAAGTCAAGCAGTTGTTCCAGCATCTGCAGGAAGTATGCAGGTGAATCAGGGAGGCATTGTAGCCCCACATGGGGGTGTCCAAGCCTTTCCTGTATTTAAGGCTCTTCCCAATGGGACAAGCAGACAGGCATGATGTCATTGCATGGAAAGTTGTGCAAGATTTACAAGATGAAGTAGCAAAATATGGGCTTGGTTCTTCAAAAATTATCCAAGTTAGCAGGGTGTTAAACACAGATCTGCTTGCCCCATTTGATATTAAACATCTGGGTCAAGTGTGTTCCAGCCTGTGCAATTCAGAGTTTTTGAGGACAGCTGGAGGCAGATAGCTGATAAGGCTGCATCAGATAACATGCAATTACCTCAGGCTGATTCCCAATATACCATTGGAGTAGATACTCTCATGGGGATGGTGTCTTTTCTAATCCTGATGTTCAGGCTACCTGGGACCCTGGGATTCTTGAGCAGGGTCAAAAGTCAGGCATTGGGGCACTGTTAAAAACTATAAAAACAGCTGCTCTCAAGCCATGGTATGTGACAATAACCCAAGAAATAAAGGAACCATTTCTGCCATTTGTTCAGAGAAGCAGATTGAGGATAATAACAAGATTTTATGTTAGCAATTAGCAAAGGATGACGCCTGAAGACTGCAATGAAAGAAAGTTATTTAAAATGACAGGAAAATTGTTTGAATTTTGTGGCACTGTAAGGTGATTAATTGTATATAGAGCTTTTTCCAATTGGCTGTGAGGGGTTTCTCCAGGCATTCCCCCTTTTTGTTTTTCAAGAACACACTTTAAAGTACTATAAGTGCGTTCAACAATAGCTTGACCAGTTGGAGAATGTGGAATACCAAATTCATGCAACACTCCCCATAAACGGAAAACCTGCCACATCTTCTGCAAGATGTAGGCGGGACCATTATCAGTTTTCACAGAAGAAGGTACACCTAAGATCGCCAAAGCCATCCTCCAAGGGGCAATAACATTGTGACCCTTTCCAGTATGAGCAGATGCCCACATAGCAGAGGAGAAGGAGTCAATAGACACATGCACATACTTAAGTTGGCCAAATTCAGCAATATGGGTGACATCCTTTTGTCAAAGCTTGCAAGGCTTTTAGGCCTCTGGGGTCTACCCCTGCTGGTAAAGGTGCAGCCAGGCCATGACAGTCAGCACAAGAACTGACAATGTTATGAGCCTCCGTTGGTGTTAACTGAAATTATTTCTGCAGAGTATGTGAAAAAAATAATGCAAAGCTTTGGCTTGTACAATTTTGTCCAGCTGAGATGCTACCCATGCAGGGTTAGCTAACCTGTCAGCCCTGGCATTACCTTCTGTTATGAAACCTGGTAAATTGGTATGACTCTGAATGTGCAGGATGTAATATGGATGAACTCAGGCTAAATTGCACACCACAAAGTTTTCAACAAATGAAACAAAGCTGCATTATTGACTTCTTTCAGAAATGAACAATTTAAACGTTTTGTTATGTCTGTTACATAAGCAGAATCAGTGACCAGATTCAGAGGTACCTGAGAAAATTGCTGCAATGCCATGGCAGCAGCCTTCAATTCAACCAACTGGGCCAAGCCTGACTCATGGCTTTCCAGCACCTGCCACTCAGATTCATCCTTCCAAGTAACAAATTACTAACAAAATTTTACCCGAAAGTCACATATATTAATTTCAGCAGCCCAAACTGTTTACAAAACTGTAGGCTGCTATCACTAACTCACCTGGACCAGACTACGCAGCTGAACATGCATTAAACAGCTGACTTGACACTTAGCTGTGAGGAGAATCTCCTTACCTGTAACACTAAAGCTGAACTGAATTTTTAAAGCAATTGTCTTTGTAATTGTCAAAGAACTAAAACATCAATGGAATTCTGATATGTGAATTAGTTACTCCTTGATTGCAATTGACAGCATTAACTATTTCTTGTCTTTGGTAGGCTGATTGTCCATCCATAATCCATGCAATCAGCAGGAAGTCTTTCATCCTCAGCAAGTTCAAACCAGTAAGATGCAAATATCAGATAAATCAATTGGCCAAGTTTACAGTAGGCAGCTTCTCAAATTCAGTTACAGGAGGTTCACTGAAAACCATTACATTATAATAATGCTGGTTAAATTTGAGTGTGCACTAATGGTCTGTGAGTATCAGATGTGCAAAGAGTATCTATTAAATGCATCTGCAAAAGGTATTTGAGAAAGTAACAAAATTATCACTGAGTTTAAATTCATTTTAGTATCTGCCCTAATGTTTTTAACACATAACTCCCTTCTTTTTGTGAGAACTACAAATTTATTTGGTGTTGCAGTTTGGGTTTGCCAGCTTGAGTTTTCCTGGCTAATGCACTAATTATGTAGTGGATCCAGCACTGGCTAAATTGTCAAGCACCTACTAGAATTATTTACCATTTTCCGCTGTGATATAAGGGTTAGGAGGAGGACAAAGAGGGCTTAAACTTTAAAGGGTATAAAGAAAACTTTATTAACAGAATTAAAAGAAAAATTGTAAGAAAATCAGAATAAACCTTCAGAACACTTCCCTTCCCCCCACACCCTCTTTTCTTTCCCACTGACAATGTAAAGAGACAAAACTTGGTACTTTCAGTCAGTTTACCACTTCTAAAATAATCTTTCTTTAGTCCACTTAGGGAGAGGAGTCTCTCTTGCCATGTTAAGGAGACTTTTCTACAAGGAACAGTTCTCTTGTGGCTTCATTGTTTCAGGAATCAGCCACCTGGGAAAGGAAAATCTGTTCGCAGTGTGAAAGTCCTCCTCATGCTTTGCAGCTTCCCCACAGCTGCTTTCATGGGCCACGTCAACTTACTGGGGTGCTATTTTATGGATGAGTTGTCCTAGCAAAAAATTTTTTCATCCATCTCTGGGAACAGAGGTTTTCTATAACTGTTCCTGGGGAAAAGTTCTTAATTTCTCTTACTTCTTTTTGTTCAAGTTTCTCATTGGCTACAGCAGCATCTACTTGCTTTAATACTGGTGCTTCAGCTTACAGTTGTATTAGAACACTACGTCTTCTTAATGCATTTCCCTGAGTTTGAGGGAAAAACTAAGTCTGATATATCAAATATATCTTCACTATAGCCTTTCAAAAAGAATTTCAGCCCAAGACTAAGGTATCTCCTCAGTCTCCTCCTATCTAGAATTTGACTATTTTCTCACTGACCTTAGTGACATGTTGTTGTCTCTACATGTCTTCATCCTTTCCTTTTCTTGATTCGGGAGAGGACTGGTATTTGTAGGTTTCTTTGTTCTCAATATCAATTTGTTCTCAAATTGATATCAATTGAAACAGTATAGAGTTCTGTATCATTGAAAGGTTGATCTCATCTAGGCTCTGCAACTGAGGAATTGCTGTGCTTTTTGCTGCCAATCATGTGGTCTCCACCGGCACTGCGCAAGCTGTGCTAGCTGCCGGCACTACCCCATGCTTTTCCTTCATGTGGGGTGCCGGGAAAGAAAAAAATCCTGTTGCTGCTGCTTTTGTCCTTCTGCAGCATAGCCAGCTAAAAATGGCTAAGCAAAAAAAGTCCATTGAGAGTAATGCCAAGATAGCTGTGGTCACACGACGCTGCCCTGATCCTGGCCGCACTGCTCCTGGCCCGGGATGGCGGCAGGTGCATGGCTGCTCTTGGTCCCATGACAGCAGTAGCTGCAGGGCTGCTCCTGGCCCTGGCCTCGGGGCTGCCGCTAGTGCCAACCATGGGGCCATTCCCAGCGCTGGTGCCCAGACCCCGCCGGGAAGGGGCCCCAGCCACCTGCTGGGACAGGGCCTGGTGGGCTCTCTGGTGAGGGGCTTGGCAGCCTGCTTACCACACCTCCAGCAGCAGAAAATCTTGGCCGGGCCACATGGGGCCTGCCCCGACTGGGCAGTGCTGCCACGTGCTGCCCCAGCAACGCACGGGGCCCAGTCAGCCAGTTTACCCCTCCAAAGACCAGGAGCCAAGAGATTTTCCGGGGCTTTGTTCATTTTCAAATGTGCTTATCCACAGAGGCGTGTTCAACTCCTTTAAGTGGTTTAACTGGGTGTCAATCTTCAAACCTAGCCAGCTGATTGGCTCTTCAAAACTAGCCAGTTGATTGGCTCCAGCAGGTGCCCACAGGGAACCACCTCCCTCAAATGAAAATCAGACTTCCCTTAACCCATGACATTGGGAAAAACAGGTCATCCAAGAATTAAACCGTGAAATATTGTGCCTTACCACAATAGATCTGGTCTTTTACCCAAACTTAATTCAGTCCAACTCAATTTATGTACGATAAATGATTGCTGGAGACAGCTAAACAATATCACAATGCATGTTTAAAAGAAACCAGACTTTACTCAACCGGCAGTTGTGGAATTGTTTATATAAAAAATGGAATAGCATGGGAATATCTAGTGCTTCCTTGTAGGAACTGCTGGAAAGAATATAAGAAAATGTAATTACAGTAGTAGCTAAAAGGAAGACACTGTCGAGTGTGCCCATGGCACTTTGAAATGCATGTTTAAAAAACAAAGAAGGAGGTGCAGGGATGGCATATACCCCCATGAAAGCCTTGGATGTTCTTAAATTCTCAATCATGACCTAACGAACTTACAGTTGTCAGATGCAGGATGTTGTCAGCAATTGTGGGACAGTTTGCCCATTGCTTCACTCAGCAATTGTGGGACTGTTTGCCCATTGCTTCACTTAAACTTGAAGATCAAACAATTTAAGGACAAGACTAAGCAGAAGGATATGTACCCTTCATATGAAGACTTGCCTATAACTTCCTTTAACTTCAAGAAACAGACATTTTAAAGACAGGTCTGAGTAGAAGGATGCGTATTTTATAGTGGAAACAAGACAGCGATGAATTACCCCAGACAGTTTTCTGTTATCTCTGACAGTGTTTGAATTGTCTTGATTGTAACTTAGTTTGTAACTAAGTTTGTGTAATTAGGCCATAGATGTAAATAGCCTGGGGCACAGCACCCTGCAAAGCTGTTCTTGATGGCTCCCGGACATACTTGTAAAATCTGTTCCAGGTATGTGGGGTAAACGAACAACTGGTAAGGCTAGCCTTGTTGAATAGGGTAAATAGCCTCATTTGAATGAGGAGAATTATTTGTGTCACCATCATTATTCTGTACATTGTGTCATGTTTGTCATCCTGTCTGCAAGGGCCCTGCAGAGGATGGCAGACACTGCCTTTGTATTTAAAAACAAAAAGAGGGAACTGTGGTGGCTAACAGCTGGCCTGGAGGCCTCTCAGTTATAGATAACCCTAATTATATAACTTGATCGGTCTAGGCCGTTAGGGAACCAATTTAGGCCGTTAGGGACGTAGACAGCTATTGGCCAGTAAGCCAGGTGATAATGAAATTCAGCCAATCAGGACAAACCCTGTGAGCTTTCTAAAACTATATAAAGGAAACTGCACTCAATAGAAGTTGACTGTTGTCATGTGAACCTTGAATGTCGTGTCATATGTCCATCTCGACTGTGACAGAGACACAGGTGCTGATCTCTTCTCCCTGGTACACAGTGTCAAGACTGGGAATGGCTGAAAGCTGTGTCAGTCAGTAAGGTTCTGACCTGACATAAGGAAACATTTCTTTACCAAGACCAAACCCTGTGGAACAGTCTTCCTGGAGAGCCAGTCATGCTTGACCTTGCCTTTCAGCATTTAAGAGTCATTTGGACACTGCCTTTGACAACATGCTTTAAACCTTTGGTCAGCCATTAAGTGGTCAGGCAGTTGGACTGGTTGATCATCCAACTGAGATAGTGTATTTTATGCCCATATGTGCATGAAAGACACAAATAAGAAACTGAAACATGATGAAATTTTACTGTGGAATCCTCTGTATCCCTCAGGGAAGTCCCCAGGCCATTGCCTTGGAAGAATTTACCATAGAGTTTCCTCCACTTAGTCAGATAGAAAATACTTCCTCGTGGAGTCCTGCACAACAACATGAAACACTCCAGTTCCTTTTCCCATATGTTCCAAATTCTAGTGGTTTTACCTTTTCCTGTTTCCTCCTTGGTTGTGGTATCCCTGGTGGCCAGCCCCGTCTTCCCTGTGGGCCAGTGGCCTTTGTCCTGATTCGCCTTCAGTGTGCCAAAATAAACCTTTGCTGGAACAGGGTGATACAAAAGGCCCTTCTGCCTCTCTTCACTGAGCTAGCTGTGTTGAGTGTGGTATGTGGACTTGACTGCTTTGCCTGAATGCTTACCCAAGCGGATAAGCAGATGCTTATTGGGGAATAAGTATAGGTAGCAGCATCCACCATCTAAACCCCATGCTGCTGCATTTCACCTTAGCAGGATTAAATATTTTCTTCTTGTTCCTCATAACAATTGTGACTAAAAGTGTTTTGATGACCTCACCATTCATTTTTGTACGCATTTTTGTTGAAGTGACATTTTCTCATTCAGAGCATTTCCCATCATGATGTGAAGAATTTTTCCCCTTCACTTTCCTAGAACAAATATACAAGATCTTTCAGTTCTCATTTGAGTTTCACTACAAGCAATGATCCAAGATGAACTTCACTTCCACCTGTTGATGAACCTAAAATATAGCATGTAGCTGGTTACTGAGTTGCGGTATATTTGAGGAGTTAGTGTCGTTTGAATACAACAGCTATTGTGCTCACAATCCAGTAAGATGTTATATTTTTCTTAGCCTAACTCACCAATAAAAAAGACTCAACCTTTCCTCCCATGCCAATCCTCCCAAACCCTAAATACTAGTGAAACATCCAGTCTATCTTGTAAAGTACTTTGCCACCAATGTACTGTTAAAATGGGCTAAACTCTGTTTGCCACAGGTAAATTATACAGATGCTCTTTCACCACTGAAAACTCGAGTTTCTTCACAGTGAAGCCATCAGTACAGCTGAGCCTCTTGGACTTCTCTGAATTCCTGGCCATCATTTGTTGATTGTGTTTCTTTAAGGCTTCAAGACCTGGAATCGAGTTAGTGGCTTCCTTTTCTTCCTTATTCAAAAGACAGGTCATAGCTTTCCAATTTTCAGTGAAAAGTCTCAGTATTTGAGTCTTGATAATAATTTATAAATGCTGCACATGCCATGAAATTGTGAATTTCAAAAAACTATTAAAGAAAAACAATGTCTGCTGATACATATTCTTTCCAAATCTAATTGTTACATGCACTGAAAAGTGAGATCTTTATTACAATATGAGATTATATCAAAGTCTGAATGTGTGTTATGATGAAATGTGTCATGCATAGCTGTGTATCTTAATGTTTAAAAACAGAAAACACATCTTGAAATCATTATAAGATTTGGATAGTTTGGATGATTACAATATCTGAGTCACTCTGGGATCTGTGTGTGACAATGTGTGTTTCTGAGATCATCTGGGGACTGTTGGCTCTGGCCTTAGACATTTGTTAGCATTTACTTTTGAATCCTAGCAGTCATGTTTGCTATTTAGGCAAAGACCCTGCAAGGACTAGAGCAGGCACCAAAGGTGAGGGGGAGCTGGACAAGTGTCCCTCAACAGCAAGAATCATGCAAACACTTGACCAATGCAGGCATGCTGCATGCTGGGCAACCACTGAGTGTGGAGCAGTCCCCAAAGCATAACCTTGCATCATAAGCACTTCAGTCCTTGTTTGAAGGCAAAGATATCCAGGAAGACAGGAGAGTAAAAAAAAACAAGGCAACTGCAGAGTTGAGGAATACTCCCAGTGCAGGCAGCTCAATGAGCAGCTGCAGTGCAAGATGTGGGTTGTACCATTGGTGGGGGGAAATGGCCCCTGGCCACCAGCTCTAACCTGGCAGTGGCTGTTTACCTCACAAAGGGCATGGAGACCTGTGGCACCAGGCAGAGAGGGGTGTATGGTGTCTGTGGTGGTCACTAAGGGACTCTGTAGAACCCAAACAAATAAAAAGGGAACTCCAGATCAATTATTATGGCCAAGAGGCACATGTAAGGGCCATGAAGTGTGTGTGAGGAACATGTCCACAGACCATACGGATACAAATGCCCAAAGATCCCTTTGTTTGGGGTCCCTCCCCAGAGCCATCAGCTTGAGCTGTTGTGTTCTGCTGCACCATGATTAAATGCCTTAAAGGAACCAGACTTCTGGGACTCCAGGAAACCTAGGGCTTAAGTGGTGAGGGAAACCTGTCTGACTGTGAGAGAGATGTGTCAAGTAGGATACCTTTTGGCTTGCTAAAGCCACCTGCTGTGAAGGAGCTTCAGTCCCAGTAGTTAAAATCTGGGGTGGTGCAAGTGTGACTGCTAGAGTGACATCAGAATGGTCAGACATGAATGTCTCCTTAACTTATCCAATTCCCTGCAAAAAAAGGGAAGAGAGCAAATGAAGGAATTAATGTATGGTTTTCTTTTTTTTCCCCCATCCTAAGAAGCTTGCATTAGCTCAGGAGGCTGTGTGAACTGGGAAAAAGATTACTTTTGAATGATACGCAGTTTAGAAAAACAGAAAAATTAAGAAGTGGTTCACAAAACTGTACGGTTCTTGTTTGTGTCTGGAGACTGCTTGTTGCATAATGTGAACTCTGGTCCTGAAGCTAGAGCCTGTAGGATTTCTGTAGTTGTGGATGAGATGGTGGTGCTTTAGTTATCAGTAGGCTGGCAGAGACACATGGCTAATTTTTTTTCCTGTTTTTTCTTATTCATGTCTAAGAAGGGAGTAAACCAGAACAACCTTCCCAGGGATGTGGTAGAGAGTTTTAAGATGGATTGAACAGGATTCTAGATAATCTCATCATGGCTCTTTCCCATGAAAAAAGTTGGGCCAGATGACCTTCCAGCCTGGTCTGTTCTAAGATTCCATATTTTAAAACTCTAAAGCCCACTTGCATCTTCCTTGCAGGGCTGAATTGGCCTAAGCAAAGGTGTAAGCTTAAATACATTAGTAGGTTTGTAATAAGCTTCATGATGCTTTTATTGTGGAGCAAGAAAGCTGACACACACACACATATATATATAGACCAGGAAATAGAATGTAGAATGCTTTTAATTGCTATAATTAAATCTGCTTATGTCTACTTGCCTGATTGCCAGCTATTTGAAGCCATGATGCAGTCATCTTTGGTGCCATCCTCAGTATCTCTTCATGCCAATTCAATGTTCCCTGCATGAGGCATGCACATAACCCTAAAAGGAGCATTTGTGCAGTAAGATATGACTGTTGGCTTAACTGATGACTTGCTTGAATATATCAGGGAAAGTTATCTAAACAGCTTTAATACACACGCAGATACATATGTCTTATTTATATGTACATGTGTATGTATGTATGTATATTTTATATATATTTTATATAAATTTCACTATGCCAAAGAGAATTAATTTTAATATAGTATTTTGCTGCCATATCAATATATATGCATATATTATTATGTAATTTATATACATATGTCTGTATGTTTACCTTTTCAGTTTACTAGACTGTGCATATGATACATATTTCTGCTGTGGGCATAGATTACAATATCTCATTAAAAACTACACTTAAAACTGAGAGGCCTCTTTGCTGTAATTAGCAGCTGATTATACTTTAAATATTCCATCAGTGGCATGCTCATCAATACTTAATGCTGTGACACTGACAACACAATTATTGTGTGACAGCTGTAAGTTGCCCAGAGGAATGGAGAATTTTTTTTGATAGCTTGGTTGTAGAAAAAAAGGTGAGAACAGAGAGGGGCTACTGTTTCAGGGACTTGTGATGTAGACAGAAAACTTTTTTGCAAAGAAGAGATCTTAGACAACATGATTTACTTGTTCTCCTGCATTCTCACAGACAAGAAGAACACATCTGTATCTGATAGTCCAGCTCAGTTTATGAAGTTTTACATACTTTTTATTAGAATTTGTCATAAGGGGGATATCTGAGAAGGATATCTGCTCTAACAGAAATGATACTAACAGGAACTCTGAGTTTCAGAAGTAGTGCATTTTAAAGCAAGCAAAATGTGGATTTAAGTGCTGGATGCTGGTTTGTTCAGTGGAAAGTCTGGGTAAAGTGTCAACAGCCAGGTGGTTCAGGAGAATGGAAAGACAATGGGTGCTCTTACCTCCTGCTGGTTTCTTAATGACTGACATGATGAGTTCTAAACATGGATAAAATCTTGGCAGCATTTAATTAGATCTGTGAGGAGAGTGGAAGTAATTTTGCCTAGCTTTTATACAGAATTAAATTTTCCTTATGTAACCAAAATACCAACCAAAGATTTCCAGAATCAAAGCTATCATGAATGGGTTTACTGTGTTATCTTTTTATATACTCATATGTGCACTGTATTATGTTTTTGTATGTGCTGAAATGGAGGACAGTGAAAGCTGGAAAATTTAAGGAGTCTGGCAATGTAAGGTGATGACAGAAGCAAAAGCAAAGTTTATTTCACAACTCTTGACAGTCCCAATTGCCATCAAATTACTACTGTGCTCAAGTTTATTTTGGCTCATTTCCTTGGGAGCATCTGCCTTTATTATTGTTTAGAGAACAGAGCTGGGAGAGTGGTTGGGATTGAAATTGAGCCCTTTCTTGGGATTTTTTTAAAATCTAATTTACTATTTGTGCTTGGCAGTACTTGGAATTGTGCTTAGTAGTTTTAAAGACACTGCTTCTTGCTTAAAGGCCTTTGGAATTAAGCTGCCGTGAAGAAATTCTCCACGGTGGAGTCAGGCTGGTTAACTGGTATTTCCTTACCTCCCAGCCCTTTCAACACGTTTTAAAGCAGTGGTAGTTGAATTTTTCCCAAAATGCCCCGGTTCCTCTGATGTTTTTGCTGATAGATGAAAATTTCTGCCCAGCAGATGGCGCATTTGTACAGTGCCTGAGACCTGCTTGAGCACATAAAACTAATTCTCTGATTTTGAACTTTCCTTCATGCTGTTAAGATTACAGAGTGCTTGCACAGTGATATGTACACTTTTTGCTCCTCAGAAAAGAAGGAGCATATTGTGTCTGTCAGTATCCTTGGAGAAGATGGTTCTTTTGAACAGTGCAAATTGTAAGTTGTTCATCTTTGTTTTCTTCTAAAGTTGAAGCCATTCTGTTTAAACCAAATGGTGCTACTTTGTTTCTAAAATGCAGGAAATTATAGAGGTCATTTTGGTGAATGTGGGCAATGAAGAGTATCTGAATGGGGTGTAGAAACCTACCAGGGAGAATGCTGACCTCTTGGTGCTCCTCTCCTGGGAATTGTACTGCCACATCCCTACCACGGCCCCAGTGATAGCTCACTATACGTCCTTCCTGCTGCTCAGCATTAAACTTAGAAGTCTCCAGAGGGAAACATGAAGAATTGTGAGTGAGACAGCATATCACCCTTACCTGCTGTGTCACTAATCTCTATCCTGTACTAATCAGCATACCCTGACACAGACATTTCTTTCCTTTAACACATCAGTATAGTTAATTTCTGAATAAATTTTACAGTTATCTAAAAATAACACATTGTTAATGAATTTATAGCCAAAATTGTGCATAATGTCATTGTAAAATGATTGTATTCTTTTGAGCAATTAGAAGCCAATCATGAACTTGCATATTCCTTGCCCTAGTTAGCATTGAAAAAGCATGATGTGGTTCTAGTGTCCTAAGGATTAGATGAAACCAACTCACATCTGCTGCTAATGGTGTTCCCTAGACAAGCTTTTTTGCTTTGTCTGGTAGGGAATTTGTGTCATAGTTTGTTTAGGTTATTTTGCAGGTTTTGTGGGTTGGGATGTTTGGGTGCGTTTAAGGGTGGGTTTTTTTTGGTTGGATGTTGTGGTTTTGTTTTGTTTTGTTTGTTTGTTTTTTCCTATGAGTATATCCAGAAATGATAATGGATTTGGATTTTAAAGAGAAATCTTCATAAGTATCTTCTTAGTTCAGTGATGCTGAAATGAAGAAACTGCAACACCTGCTCCCAATTGTACCTTTATAACCATATCCTTGAACCCTCATGTATTAAGGACAGTCTCTTCTTACACTTGAGATTGGGAAGTTTGAATATCCTTGCATAAGGCTTGTTTTTTTTATCACTTACTATTTCTAATGACTTTACAGTAACGGTATCTAAAAGACAATTATGGAAATCTGCAGGAAACTTGAAAAGCTGATATTTAGTCAAAGACTTTTTAGCTTGGATTGCTCTCTACTAATGTTTATATATGACATATACACGGTTCAGAGTAAATATTTTAATTTGATTTTGCAAATAATTTGAGGTGCTTTATATTAAGTATGTAATTACAAATATAAAAAATTGCTCATGGTTAGCATAGACATTTTTCTTCCTTACTTGTGCCCTATTGGTTCTCTTGAAATAAACAGGGAAATAGTGAGCTTTCTAAACAGTGAGCTGAAATAATTGAAATTACTGTTCACTGACTCCTCTCATCCGTGAAGAGAGATTCAGGGTGTAAATGCAGATGCATGAGTGTAACTTTTCCAGATTTCTCACATCTAAAAAACTGTAGCGGAGCCCTGTAATCTGAGCCACATCCCTACAATTTCTGTGGTTCTCTCATAGAAGATGTCTGTAATCTGTGGTTAAATTAGGGAGAAAAATGGTGCAGTTACTACATAATGTTTCTTACTGAGCTTTTCATGGAGTGCTTGTGCTGATGCTGCAAGTCCATGATGAAGCCCAGAAGATAATCAGATTTCATAGTCAGAATGATTAGTAATGCTGAAAAAATGATCAAATATCCTGGTTACAGGCAAGTCTTTAATTTTTGGTGTACTCATACACTGTTGACCAGTGTGTGTTAGATGCATAGTCATTATTCCACTTCACCCAAACAGCAGTAGTAGAGAGTTGCACCAGGGGAGAATTTACTCTGCTTAGTGAAATTATAGCTGCACCATGCACATCAAAAAACTACCCTTGCTTGCAGCTGTCTAACAGTGCCTCATGAGCTGGCTTCATTTTTATACATCTACATTGCCATACACATGTTTTATGTTAAAATAGCTCAGCATCTATTAATCTTTGTAATGGACACCAAGGCTGCCTCATCTTGTTCTCCATTTCTGTTAAATCCATGGCAATGTCTTTGGAAGATATTTTCCTAATCCTCTCCTGGACTTAAGGTTTGTTTTCTTTGTACTGTATTGAGCTCCAAATTGGAGGAGAATTACTGTTGTTTGCTTGATGAGTTACTCATCTGCCAGGAAACTCCATGAAGTCAGATCACTTTCTCCTATAGTTGCATCATTCAGCCATGCACAGAAGCTGAATCATGACATCATCAGCTACAAGGAATTAGAATAGTATTTTGTAAAACTTTTAGAATACTTTAATAAGTAATTTTCAAAACTGGACGGGCCAAATCACCATTACTAGAAGTCTTTATGCCAAGAAAGCTTTATTTAAAAACCACAGAGCTGTATATGGTCATCTATTTGTTTAGATGAGATATTATAGCTGGTGTTCCTACAAGGAAACTTTGGCTGACTTGGATTTTTTCTAGAATGGAGATCAGTAGAGCTTAAAACCCAGTAAGTGTAGTCCTCTGGTCTGCAGCTACTCTACTGATTGGTGGAAGTCTGCTGATGCTATGCTTTCAACCTCTTGCTTGAAATACTTTTCCTCTGCAGTTCAGCCTTACAGGCCAGGAAAGGACAATTTTACCTACCAATGGACAATTTTGCTGATGTTAATACTCATGAGGATCAAATGCACAATTCTAATGTTTGCTCTAGATAGTGAATTGAAAGGTCTTTGTATTCCACACAGGCCCACCTCTAAATGTCTTGCTTTTTCTTCCAGAGGAAACACAGGAACACGTGTTAGGTAAAACACCTTACCTTAAAAAGGTAATTTGGCAAGCTGACAACTGAGAGATTTGTATCTCTTCTCATCTAGCTATGTCTGCAGAAGTACTCTTAATTGAATAGCACTCTTGTTTCTGTCTCTATAAACTTGCCTGGTAGGGGTAAAATTAGTGAATGTTTCTTTGGCAACCAGGCTGCACAGCTACTGCTTCTGGGACTCTTTCAGCTTTTTCCATTTGAGTGTGGCTGCAAGTGCTTTTCCCAATCTGCCTCCCAGTTATAACTGTAGAGGAAGTATTTCCACTCTCCCCATAAAAGAATGGATCAGACCTTAACGAATAATGAAACTGCTACAGCAACAGATCTTTTTTTTTCATCTGCATTTGCATGCAAGTTTCAATATAAAATGTTTCTAACATTGTTACTGAGATCCACTGTTCTCTCAGGTGCATTGAGCAAATTCTTTTAGGTGGCTTGCTTCTCTATAAGGTAGTGGTGTGACACCTGTTTATCTGATGTGCCACCTTTTGGGACGTGTATATTTACAGTCTCTTTTGAAGATGAAGAAAACTATGGACTGAGTTAGACTAAATAGTTCTTTTTCTTGAGAGGTAAGGAAATAAGTTTTTCAAAAATATGTTTTTAAAGTTATTAAACAATTGTATTTCCAGAAATATGGGCATTTCTTTGTGAAGACTTGACATAAAAATTACAAGCTGCATCAAGCAGCCTGAACTGGTCCTTACAGGTAATATAGAATGATTTTCTTCCTATTCTGCCTAAAATTCAAAATTTAATAATCTCAAAACAAACTGTTTATTTCAGCTTATAAGAGATATAAATTTGTGAGTATAATTTTATTAAACTCTTTATCTTAAAAAGGAAGACAAACATATTGAAAGTCACATGAAAATTTATTACTTTGTTTGCACAAAAATTTTGGAAAATATTAAGGGTTTAGGTAAATCCTCTTCATTTGGTAAAATTAGTTAAAACCCACTAGCAAAGAAAATCACTGAAAATTATCATATTTACTGTTCATATGTGCCTCATGGAAGAATGGTGCTATAGCCATTAGACTACAGTATTTTGTCCAGTCATACTTTAAATTCAGTGAAGTTGTTAAACCTCCAGAGGAAGGTTTCAGCTCTCCACTTTTGGATAGCTGTAAATGTTGTCTGACTGCTCTCCATTGTGGGATGCTGTAGGTAGGTTAGTGGAAAGGGCTGGTCTATGTGCAACAGCAATCAGAAATGACAGTTTGCAGAGAAGTGAAATGAAGGAATTATAGATCCCTTATGGAATTAGAGAGTTGGCTATTCCACCCTAAATGCAGAACTGGGCATTTTATTTTCAAAGGGATATAGCAGAAGCGAAGGAATTAAAAAAAAAAAAGCAGTGAGATGACAATGGGCATCAAAATCTTGCTCTTGCTTTTTTTTTTCCAAAGAGTTGACTGAGGTGTAAGAGAAGAAAAGCTCTAAACAAGAGGAAAACTCTTGTAATTCAAAATGATACTTTGATAATAAGTGGGTTTATATTATAAAATACTGCACAAGTGATACTTTATAATTTTTTGCTTTTATGCTTAAATATGCCCTTTTATATAAAGGTATGAACTCTATGAAAAAGTGCAGCATCTAGAGGACAAAAAATTTACTGTAAGAAGATTCTTCAGTTATACAATAGTGAGTAGAATGCAATTGTGGGAGATAGCAGCATTAAGCTTTAAGTATAAAGTAGGTCAGGGTTGTCTGGCAATTATTGCAAAATGCTTCTTTATTGTAAGTAGCAGTTGGTCTCACTGTTTACTTGTAAACAGAAGATATCATGCCTACTGACTTCTTAAAATTAACTCGCTCACATCCTTTCTTTTCCCCAGAATAACTGTTTTACAAGTGATAGTTCTGTGCAAATGTGCTTTGCATTGGAATAAGAACACTGAATATGGTATTAATCAAACTTTTAACTGGGTCAAATACTCAGCTGAATATAAACTGACTGAGGTCCACTGAAGATCTGCCAGCATGCAGGTTTGGCCCAGAGCATTTGATGAAGTTAAAGGAATGCCAAGTGTGTTCTTCAAAGGGTGCTCTTCCCCAGAATTGCATATTCGATGGAATTCATTAGAGATTAGAACAAATGAACTGATTACCGTAATAGCAAAGTACAAACAGGAAAACAATGACCCCAAATCAAATCACATGTTTTCCCTATTATAATCATTTTCAATGCCAGTCTTCTCCACTGCCCTACTACTCTTGAAGCTGATTAAGTAGGCCATAATAAAATTTCATTATAATACTTTTTAAAAAAGATTAATGTTGTTTTTGCAAGAATAATGTGCCCCAGATGCTATATGTATAGTGACAATAGGACTCTCCACCTCCTTCCAAGTTCACTTGAAAGCAACTGTAAGAACATGGACTCTAATATATAAGTACCTCATTAGAAACAAATACAGTTCAGGTAAGGTGGAGACCAGCCCAAGACCACTGGTTTTACCACAGGGAAGTCAATAAAGGGAATTTAATTAAAGCTGCTCAACTTTGCCCTTATTTGACAAACTTTTAAAATGTATCCCCTGCCCCACCACCACCTTTCTTGCCAACACAGTCCAGGAGCAGGTATGTGGAGGAGTTTGCAGTTTCTGAAAACAAACTCCAAACTTCTTCTCTCCCCTCCCTTCACTCTCAGAACCAATCTTACAGGTGCACAACTTATTATCCAGCATAAACAGAACAGACAATTGGGGATAAAAGCATCATATAGCCAACCCAGGACATTTTTCCTGTTTACAAGGTAACCACTTCATCTTTTTGGAAGTATTATTCTCAGAATTCATTATGGTGATTAATTCTTTATCCATCTTCTTATTTGCACAAAGAAATAATTGGACAGTATACATCAGCCCAGAGATAGCATGTTGTAATTAAAGAAGAATGTGCATGTCATTGTAATAAATTAATTAGGCTTGCTAGGAAAAAAATGTCACTTTCATTGTTTCTTCTTCAATGGCCTGTGAATGATAAAATTTATTCTTAGCTGTATGTTGAAAAATACTTGGTTTTGGCAGGGCCTGTTTGAATGTCTGTTTTAGAGATACGTATTAAAGCAAGACTATAAAGCCAACAGTTTCTGAAACCTGTGTTCAAACTGCACAGTAAATATCAAGAAGGAGGTGAAGTAATTTATGCAGAGTTGACCTGAAAATCAGTTGAGATACCAGATCCAAATGACTGGGGTCTCATACAGCTTCTTCTGCTGGTTCAGGATGTGCATGACACATCCTGAATGAGCAGAAGGACCTGTATGAGACCCCAGTCATTTGGATCCTTTTCCTGGGATATGGATCACTTCCAAAAGGTAGTGATTTTGGTTGAAAAATAGTCACCAATTCCTCAGGGTTGGCTGCAGTCCTGGTGGAACTGATGGATTTACTTTTATATCAAAGGCTGAACAAGACCTCTCTTGTGATAAACTGATATGTGGTTGGGGCTGTGCCTTTGATTTTTACAAGAGCCTTAATTTCTGAAGCTTTGCTTCAATTTAGTGAGCCAAACTATATTTCATTTTTATGCATTGTTTTCTTAATATCTGCTTTTGTCCTCCATGCATGCCTCTAGCATTCACCATTGTATTTACCACCCATTGCTAATGTATAATGGAAACATTTCCAGTTGCACTGCTGAAGGTGAATCAAATCTTAGTGCCCTATAATTTCAATAAAAATAGCAATTTTTCCATTTGAGAGACCCATGTAGTCATGGACTTCTAAAAATCTCAGCCTTGTTAGTCTTTTTACGCTTTACGTATAAATACTAAAGACACACTAGTGTTTCTTGAGATATGTAGTCCAGCTGAAACAAAATGGCATGAACTTCCTTCTGCAACTTCTCCAAGTTTACATATACCCACATCTGATATGTGCTGAAAGTTGAACTGATGCGATAACAAGAGTGAGTCTCCTTCCTATTTGGGCTTGTTACTCCATGAGTAGAATGATATTATTTCTCTTTTTTGATGGAGAATGCTGGCTCCATCATTAATGAAAATGGCTTCAGCTTTGTCCCACCTGCCTGTCCTTTCCTTGCCTCAGCTGATTGTCTCTTAAGGTGACTTTATGATGCTTGTATCAATTGTCTGTTCTGTTTAGCCAAAAAATAAGTTCTGTACCTTTAAAATTAGATCTGAGAGTGAAGAGAGGGGGAAGTGGTGGCAGGCAGTTTGTGTGTGCAGAAGCTTCATTTTCACTCCCATGGAATTCCTTTTCTCTTGGTGCATGTTGTCTGCAGCATGGACAGGGAGTGAGAGAACTCTCTTTTGCTTCTAGTTGTTTTTTCTTTTTATCTAGCTGAGGCAGAGGAGTTCCCCCGACTGTGGCTTTTCTTTTTCCTGGAACTGATCAGCCCTTCTTTGGACCAAAGCCCATTAACAGCCTTCTTTCAGCTGTCAAGCACATTCCTCTTTGATGTAGTTGATGTAGTTATGATCGTAGCCAGCAGGGTTGCTGGTTGCTCCTGGCTGGGCACAGCCGGTGTGATGATTCACCCGCGGCTGCCGGGGGCACTGTGGTGTGAGCTCAGCTGCGTCTCCACTGGTTAATGCTCAGCTAGTGGTAGAGATAGAAAAGGGCTTAGTTCGTGAACTCACAGAAAACAACCAGTTTCAATGCTCCTCCAGACTGTGAAATGGGCTGTAGCAGGCTGGAACTGCAGTAGCGAGCACATCTGGGGTCACAAAAAAGTGCAGCAAAAACTCTGAAGCTGTGCCAGGAGCCGTGAGGGGACATGGGGTGCTGGGTTAAATTATAGCAAAAAAGCCTGAAGCAGTGACAGAAAACAGCAAGGCAGGGCAGTGGCGGCCCAGCTCCCACAAGCAGATGGGAGACATTCCCTCTGGAGGGGGTCGGGGATCAGGGACCTGGGTTTTGCCCTGAGGCACCTGAGTAGAAGGGTGCCTTTCCAGTGAGATCGGGTGTTGAACAGGTGCCAGTTCAATGGCCGCTCTTGTGAGCAAGGGCTCACCCATGCTACAGAGAAGCTCTGTGCAGGACAAAAACTCCACATTGGCAGCAAATCCTCTGAGCAGCAATGGTCCAGCACCAAAACCCCACCTGTCTCCAGTCCCACCCCAAGAGCAAGAGAGCGAGTGAGGGTCGAGCCCAGCCCCTCACCCTGCAGCTAAAATCTTGTGGTATCTTTGCACTTCCCAAGAGAAAACTGCCCAGTTAAGACATGGCAGCAAACTGCACCCTTCCTCCCTTCCCCCTCCATCTCCTCCCTGCCACATCTTGTCTCTTAAGTGTTGCAGTTTCCATCTCTTAGGCAACACATGGGAGAAAATGCCCTGAGAGAAGGAAAAAAAAGGAAAAATCCTGATCTCAAACACACAGAGAAGAGATCTTTCCCGGACATTACAAATGGATCAGATAATGAAAAGTAGCATTGACTACTTTCCCAGAAGTTAAAAAGTGAACTAAACTGGGGGAAAAAAAAAAGTTTTAATGAAGGTGTTTTTTTCCATGGAACATATTTTGGCCAGCTGAACTCCTCCCATTCCACCCCCACATTTTTTGGCAGTCAGTAGTCTGAAGCATTTAGAAAGCAGCAGACAATTTTATTTTTTTTACAAACAATTTCCTAGCAATTACCATTATAAAAATATTTTGAAGTCAACAAAGAATATTGTAAATTAACCCAAGCAAGCAACCCTCTTCCCACAACCCCATGCCTTTCTTAATACCTGCTTCCATGAGTTTGATACCTTCAGAATTTGTGATTAAAAGGACAGCTAATCAAAGCAATGGCGGTAGATGAAAGACAGGAGAGCTTTTGAGTCCTGAAGAATTCTCGCACCTGAGCAATTGTCTGTCCTGTTATTCCTATGACAGCCTTTGTGTGGAAATTGATCACAAGGGAAAGGCAGTTTTGAAATGAGGACTTTTCCTTGTATTATCAGAAAACTCTCATAGTTAACTTCTTCTTTCCAAATTTATTAATATAATGTGGGGGCAAGGTCCCAGTTTCAGAGAGAGAAGTAACATTTTTTATTCCTTGGATTTCATTTATCATAATTTATAGAAATATTCTTAAAGTGATGAAAAGTAGAAAACTTCAGGTGTTTGTCAGTTAGGTTCTCTCAATCTACTATATGGCAATGCATAGTTTTAACTCCCACGTGATCTTGTTCACTGTTCTTGGTGGCAGATTGCTACACAGCTGTGCTTTACTTGTGTAAATTTCAGTCCTGAATCACTTGTCCTTTTTTGTCTTATTTTCTTTAGTAAATACTACTCCATTCTTTTTTTTTTTTTTTTTTTTTTTTTTTTTTGCCAATTCAAACCTCAGGTAGCTGTAAAGAACTGGATGCTGCTACTTTAAATTGGTGTTTGAAAAATGCTCTACCACAGGAATTATCTACAACTGTGTGTGAATAAATGAGCAAGACAGGTAAAGAACCATGTCAATTTTTTAAAAATTAATCTCTAATTGCACAATTAGGCATCAGATCAAAAGTGAATCTGATGGGTACGCGTAACCTTTTGCTTCGTCAGAAATGTGAGGGGAGGAGTTTATTTGCCAAAGCAAATTAGAGTAGATGTAGTCAGAAACATGGTCATTTATGCTTAAGAATTCCTTAATTTGATTTAGTCTAAAAGAAACATTTTGTCCCTGTTTGTGTGGTCACAGCAGCATGGAGGAAGTGGGGGGAGAGCTGTGGCTGGGATCAAACTCAACTATTATAAATGCTAAGTATGTTAATAGACTATACTTTTGACTATAAATGGGAAGTTGAAAGGATGCTTGCGAGGTTCAGGCTCAATACCGTGGCTTGGCAGAAAACTGGGTTTAAGCTTTTAACTCTGCCATAAACTTCCTGAATGAAACAGTGTTTCCTTTGGGTTTTTTTCCCCTTACCATGTATGTAAGAAATAATCAGATTTTGTTTATTTTAAAAGAGTATTATGAAAAGAAGATCACTGCTTTATTCAAAGGACTTAGTTATTAGATACAGTAACCTTAGACACCACATAACTTTGAAATGGGTAGTCACAAAGCTCAACCTAAGCGAGATAAAATTAATCCCATATTATTTAGCTCTTGAAAAAACATACCTATATCATACAGATGTTACCAGAATACAAGGCATAGTTGGGAGGAGCAAGGTTTACAGACTAGAAAGAATTGATTCTAGCTGCCCTCATCTTCAGGATTGCATTAATTTTGAATTAATCCATTAAGTATATGACACTGTTGCATGGTAACACTGTTGATTTATGAGTTAATTGTTTTTCAGACACTGTTTTTGTGACACTAAGTATGTGCTTTATGTTTTGTCTATTTCTGTCTTTTTTGTTGTTACTGAACCACCATTCTTTTCTTCCCATAGAAATTTGGTTAAATGCCTTAAACTTTTGTCAGCAGTACTGGTTGGCGTAATGGATGTCACAGAAAGCAAACTGCCCATAGGTCTGGTTAATTTCAGACATGAAACAAATGTAGGACACTGGCTTTTCAAGGAGTATTATGCCAGACACAAAACATAAAATATTACTTGGTAAGTGAATAAACTGGCTGGATCTAATAATGCACAGCTTGAGGTACTGTGATCCATGGTGCAAACATATGTGAACAAACACAGCACCCAGAGGCCATTGCTTCAGAATGGTGTACACCAGGAATACTATTCCTGGAATAAGTGACTAAAGTTCTTAGAAATCTGTGGTTCTGGGCATATTTTCCCTTGTGTTACACATAATGTGATATCCAACATCTGGTAGCAGACAGGTTGCTACTTGAGTTTTGTGTCCCAAAACACACAGATCTGGGAAAGAAGAGATAATGACTGCTTCAGAAACCTCTGTGGGAAAACACACTTCCAGAAAAACATAAACAAAATGAAAACAAAGTTTACAGACATCTAAGAAACATTTGATACATGAAAAGGAAAAACAAACAAATAAATCATCATCAGCTGATAAATGAGTCAGAAGTCCATGACCTCCCATTGCAAAAATAAGGGTGAGACTAGGCCAGCACTGGCTTGTTTTTGATTCATGACTCTGAGACTTGGCCTTGCATTGAAGGGTGAGTAGCTGCACATATATAGACTAATGTTCTCTGTGATAGAACCCTTGCAACCACATTTATATGGTGATTAAAACAGCAAGTGCTGACAGGTCATTGAGAGTGATCAGAAAAACTGTGAAGAAATTTCTGCAGTTTTTCAAAGGAGGGGGAAAACTTTAAACTATGAAGAAAGTAATGTGCTTTCCATCTTTAATTTGTTGTACAATTACTTACAGTAAAATAGTAAACTAAAAATTGCTAGTAGAAGAGAAAAAATATAGAATTAGTGGACATAATTTCCACTCTAAAAAAGTGAAAATATGCAATACAGTTAATATAAATTGCTATGTGACTTCCCATCTATCCTGTTGCCAGTGAAGAATGAAGTTTTTAAATAGTGTATGAAAAGTCTTGCTGTGAATCTCAAGCAAGGGAATGCTTATTGTTTCCTTCCCAAACACTAGGAAGTGAAAGCGTTTTAGCTATTGAGTTTTACTCTCCCTTTCCAATTGTTCCACAAATTACAATTTTAGCTGGAATATACGAGACACTCTGCTGTCTTGTTCTATGACCTAAAGTAGAGTGGGCATCCCCAAAATGGAGACTTTCTTTACTGCAAGGGCTCACATCTTCACTACCAAATACATCTGACACACCTGCTTTTAATCCAAACACTTGCTTTATTGTTACCCTTGTTTTCCCAAATCGCCTTTCTTTGTTTAAGGCAATTGCAAACTTT
>JALJVW010000206.1:702147-745769 GCA_024865655.1 Emberiza elegans
AGGCTTTCCATGTATGACTTAAGGCATCATTTTAGTGCATTTTATTTTTCTGCATTTTGTGCTGTAAAACAAGTCCTAGTATATAGGATTGTATGCAAATATAATACAATACAATATAATATAATATAATATTTTAATCTCAAATTTAGACTCAATACTGGTCAAGGATAAAGCAGCATTCTTTGTTTCTGGTCAAAATTCCTGCTCACTTTCTAAGAAATTTCATATTGTCTAAGGTTCTTATGGTCCCATGCCATTAACATAACTTTATTTCACCTCATCCTAATATAAGTGAAATATCCAAAGGCAGGCAAAGCAGAAACAGAGTTCAGTAAAGATACCATAATTTTCTTTTATTCTATTCTATCTTTATAATTTTTAAGAAATATGTATACAGTAATAAAATACAATAATCTTTTTTATTTCCTTCCTACCTACTGGCTGATCGGTACCACACCCCCATTCTGTGGGTCAGAATAAACAAGTCAGTCAATATTTAATTTAATTTTGTCTTGTCAGTCACTCTACAGGCTTTCAAATAGACAAAACTGTCTGTGTGAGGCGTAAAGATGTTGTTGCACAGGAGGGCTGCAATGGTGAGAGGTACTGTGCTGACTTGGGCCAGTTATAGCAATCTCCAGTGAGACCCATCAGAGACCAGAGAAGACTCTACCAGTAACATTTGAGATGCATTTGTGAAAAAAAATGTACAAGAAAAGACAGAAAACATCAGAGGAGAGAGAAAGAGGAAGAGGAGACCCCAAAAAAAAAAAACAAGACGGAATATCAGGGTCAGAGAACGAGGGAGAGGTAGAAGAGATGCTTCAGATGACAGAGTAACTATTCCTGCAGTCCATCAAAGACCTGCACTGGTGTGGATAGTCACTGCCATCCATGGACAACACCCTGCTGGAGCAAATGGATATTACTGCAGAACTGCAGCCAGCATAGAACTCATATCACATATTTTCTTGACAGGAGCTGCAGCCTAAAGGAACCTCTCAGTGTTGCAGGGGTAAGTGTGAGGAGGAAGGAGTAAGACTGCAGCACACCATTTCTCATCTGCCTGCAACACTTGAAGAGGGTCAAGTAGTCTAGCATAAAATTAGAGTGAAGAAGTGATACCGTGTCTGTGAAGGGGGGGTGAAAAGGTGTTATTTTAAAGTTTGTCCTTATTTCCCACTTCATCCAACTAGTGATTATGTTTTATTTTAATTGGCAATTGATTAAGTTATTTTACTCACAATAAGTCTTTTGCCCACATAACTGCCTGGTAAACAATCTCCCTGTCTTTATACATGCCCTCAAGCTTTCATTCCTGCCCTTTTATTTTCTGCCCCATCCTGGGGAAGAGACAGGAGATCAGCAAGCAACTGGCTGGGATTTTGCCCATTAGCTGAGGCTAAGCCACAATATGAAGTCATAAGAATGTTTGGCTTCACTTAGATGTTTCCAAAATATTTTTTCTGCTCTTAATAAGAGGAAATCATACTGGGCTACTCTGTACATAAAAACATCAGTCCTTCTTATCATTATAGTCACTCCTCTGAAATATAATAACTAAATAAATAAACATACTGTTACCAAAAAGTTATATTTCTATAAAAAGGGCCCTATTCAGCAGTGGGGAAAAATGTTTGGAATTAAACAACAAGAAGGGTGATTTATTCCATGAAACAGATAGCAGTTAACAAGCAAGCGCTGGGTGATATCCATGTGTTAGAAAAATGTTTAGGGCCTGTCATGCTTCAGTGCTCTCAGACCTGGGATGGGAAATTAACAAATCCTGGAAGTGAAATTTATTGTTGAGACCTGGATACCGAGGATGCAGCATTTATAAACCACTAAGACAAGTTACAGAAACCAGACATGAAGAAGAAACTAAGAAAATTACTGAGGCTCTCCCTATCTGGGAAAAAGTTAATTAAAAGACAGCAAATGTGGACTAATTGGCATGAGAAGTAAGAAATCAATTACCAATAGAAGATAGAATACTAATTAATTAAGACAGCTACATTGTTTTCCCAGCTTTTCAGAGACAGGGCAACTGAGAGACATTTAAAAGTTTTTATTCCATTATCAGTCTTGACGAAGGGTGAGACATAAGAGATGTAAAACTCTACACCATTCTATCAGAAGCCAACCTATTTCCTGGTTATAATACCTTATAAATCTTTTTCAGCCTATTAGCTTTTGCCACACAATGCTGCTAATACTTCTAACACAAATCACCTATATTTTCACCCCACGTGGTCCTGCTACAATGCATTTTTCATGTTCTAATTCTCTAAAATATCTGGTCTTTTGCAAGGCCGTATTTTGAAACTTGCTGAAACTTGTTTCTAGTTCAATCTCTCTCAACAATGTCATCTCTATTCCATGGCCTTCCTAAGTCAGCACACCTTATCTCAATATTTGCATACAAGTGTACAAGACTATGTGAGCTCTCTGATAGGTTCTGAGAATTCCTTTACAAGTCCATTTCTCACATCACATAACTTGTTAGCCAATGAACACTAATTCCTTTATTTGCTAAAATCTATAAATAGTTAAAAGCTTTGGTAACTGATGTACATGATTTGTGGAGGCATCCCCATATAGCTCAACACTGAATAAAATTGACTTTCTACCCTAACAAACTAGTTAGAGAGTTTATTTCCTGATTTTCAGCAATACCACATTCTACCCAGCCTGAACATGAGGTCCCTTTGTATGTACTGGATGATGCTAATGTTGAAGAAACTTTCTTATCTGACCATCCAGGAGTCACTCTGGCAGTCACACTCACACCACCTAAGACTGTTACCACTGGGACCGAAGCCCCATCGCAACACATGGCTCCACTGAGTCAATGGGTGCCCTGCTTGACTCCCTACACATTCCACACACACGTACAGACGGGTTTCCTTTACTGGCTCAGCCCCAGGTTCCATGTAGCAGTCACAGATGTCTGGTTCCCATAAGTTATGATCGAGTCTTTTATCATGGTGCAGCAGCACAACAGTTTGTGCTGGTGCTGCCCAGGAGGGACCCCAAAGAAAGAAATCCTTTTGTTTCCTTACAGTCTGTGTACCTGTTCCAGTGGTGATTTGGGGTCTGGAGTCTTCTTGTCCTTCATTTGTTGCCACAGAGTCCCTGAGTGACGGACCAGCCTGCCCCCAAAGTTCCCATCCTGTCAGCTGTGCAAAGGGTTGGCGACAGGACATGGCTCATTGCTGGGGCTCCAGCCATTTACCTCCATCCAGGGCACAACCTGCAACTTGCACTGCAGCTGTTCATTGAGCTGCCTGCACTGGGTGTAGTCCTCAACCCTATGCAGATACAATGGGTCACAATCTTGGACATAAGAACTGCTAGCTAAAACCACAGAAAGATGTTTTTCCTCCTCTCAGTTCATCTGCTCAAAATCTAATACCTTCCCCACTAAGATGTGTAAAACTTCTAAAATTATTTTATCCAAATATTCTGCAATTCTACTCTATTTTGTTCTTAATTCTTTTCATGGCATCACAGTCTTTGACTGCATTTAGGAAGCAGTACAGCACAATAAACACAGTTCTGTACAGCACCTTGTGCTGAGGACTTCGTGTTCACAACACATGCAGTTGGGGTCTTTATTTTGGAGTAGCTTTAGTCTGACCATCTAGACTGAGCTCCTGTTAGTGATTAAAGTGCATTAGGTGTACTTTTGGAGCACATTTTCTGATATAGCTTGAGGGGACAGGGGGATGGAGCAGGAGGGAGGGAGGAAAGAGAGAAATAGTTCCTGCACACCAAGACTGTTTCAGGATATGTACCAAAATATTTTATGTGGTAGCATTTGGGAGATAAAGTGCATTCTTGATCCAGCCTTAAACACTACTGTGTGAGCTAGTTATTCCAAGAAAGAGAAAAGAATTTCAAGAAAAAAATATCTGCAGCAAAATAAAAATGTTGTTTCATTTCTATTATTTCATATGAAATTCCACCAAAGTTAACTTTATTAAGTATGTCAGATAAGGCATGGTAACAAATCCTTTCCCTTTTATTCTGTATGCCACATAAGATTTGATGCTTAAAGTCACAAAGCCCAGTGTAGTTTGTAGATTGGATCCCTCATCCCAAGCTTCCTAATGAAATAGGTATATGACATGATGTCCAAAAAGAACTATTTTTCTACAATAGGAAATTGAATAAATTGCTACAATATAATGCTGATTATTTAAATAATTGTTATATATCTTAACAGACATATAAGTTTCTGGATGGCTTATTCCTCCTAGAACCTGGTACTACTGATTTCACCAAATATTTTCCAACCACAATCTTTCAGGCAAAGTACAAATAAATACCTATATTGTGCAGCAAGATGTAATAATGGACATTCTGAACTCAAAGTAAAGTAGACACTTAGGACCATGGCTATTTTTTTCTTTCTTAAAAGGTTACCACTTCATTGGTCACAGAAGATTAATATAGTCATTGTACACCAACATATTCTATAGTATTCATCATTTGTATGTCAACAGATATGTTACACAAAAGCCTGCTAAGGTAATTATTCTATTTTCAAAAATATCTTACCTTGGAGTCATTGGCAGGCCTAGAAACCATAGTTTTAAATAAATGTGAACTACATTTATGAAGTTGAAAAAACAAATTGATTTATTTTTGGCTTTTGCAGCATCCCCACCAAGCAATATTTAGTATCTGTAAATGGCCTCTGTGTCCAAGTGAATGGACTCAAGTCTTAACTTGAGGGAAGCATTATACCTGGCCCCCCTCCAGAGTCTGAGGCTTCAGGCTACATTCCTAGGATTTGCTGTGCGAGGACTCTTTTTGCTGTGACTAGGTAGGTCTCTGTTAGAACTCATGGCAGAAAATCAACATCCTTTTCATATTACTTGTTGTATTTTCTTAACCTCTCAGAGCTCAAAACCCAGAGAGGCTGTATTTCATTCCAGCTATATATCATACTGGCAATTTCCTGTTGATTAACAAAAAAATGCTATTAATGTTTACTAGTGGTCCCACCCTAATCCTCATGTGCATTCACCACTTCCTGACTGGCAGAGATAGCAGTGTGATCTGTCCAGGAGTAGACCAGACGTGTTCCTGGGTCAGCTAACTTGTCAACTGTGAGACATAAATACAAGATAAAAAATATCATCATGTTGGGAAAAACACTAAGAAAAATGTTCTAACACCTTCTTTAGAAACTAGTAGTAGAAAAAGAAAAGATGAGGGCAGGAGAACTGTGATCCTTTCTTTTTCCTCCTCTGGCCTTTGACTAGAAAACAAGATGGCGATGGCAACTACAAATTCAGTAAACGGTGGTGGTGGTAACACACCTATATTTTGTCCTCCAAAATGACTCATACAAATGTGTGACTCAACCCTCAACAACAACTATTACTGTTGGCAATGCTGCTTGATATTTGGTTAGGAAAGGGCACACTTGGAAAGTGTTAGGACCTGATCCTAATGAGTTCTTAACAAACCCTCTATGCCTTAGTCTTACAGCAGAGTGAGGTAAACATGATCCTTGCAATCCCAGTTCCCAGCACTTTTTGCTCCAGCAGTCACAGTTTCCAGCAGTTCAACCAAGGGGGCAGCCATGAACACTCATCTCTCTAAGCACTCATGCACTATTACCTAGAATACAAAGATCACTGAAGAACTGAGGGTTTATCTTGCTGTTGTGGTTTAATCCCAGCTAGAAACTGTGTACCATGCAGCTGCTCACACACTCCTGATGTGAATCCAGTGGGAAAGAGAATCAAGGAAAAAAGAAACGTAAACTTCATGGGTTGAGATAAGAACAGTGGAAGAACATCACCAAGAATGAGGAGGAGGAGAAGGAGGAGGAGGAGAGAAGAAAGGACAGGACAGCTGCCTGTGGAATTAAAATATGAAGCCACAGAGCAACTTTTAAACCTTTTTAAAACTAACTAAAAGCATTAAAAGAATGGCAGAGTCAAAAAATAACAACAACAGAAAAGCATTTAGGCCATGATTCAGGATGGCTTCCTGAAATTATGAGGAAAATGTAACTAAAATATTTATGGCTTCTTTTCCAATAAAAAGGGGTAGAAAATTAAAATCTGAAGCATATAGTACACAAATGTGATCTGCCATTCAGAACAGCAAATTTTTTTAAGACACTTTTCAACGCTAGATAAGGAATTTCAGGTATTTTCTGCTGTTCTAGTTATTTTGCTTTCCCCAAATCAGTAAGACATTGATTTGGATTGCTGTACTATGAAAATAGCTAAAGGGAGAACAGATGGTTACCCCAATGGTTTTATGAGGCCTTTGTAATCAGGTGCTCAATAAGGCTACAAGAGACAGAACTTCTCAAAGACCATTTTCTTTGGTCTCCAAACTCACTGATTGTTTTTTCTGTTGCGCCTAGCTGCTGTAGTGTGGCTTGCCAATATATGAAGTACAGTCGCTTTTCCTAATTTCCTGGTTATAACTGAATGGGGAAAGGAGGTGCACATGGTGCAGTTTCCAGACCAGAGCAAAAAGACCTCCTTCTTCACTTTCTGTATTAGAAATACAGACTTGTATGTCAGCCTCCAGAAGACTGTCACTATTTATTCTGTTTAGCCACATATTCTTTACTTCCCCAATGCATGGATTAAAGCAAGAACTGAGCAGGTCTCTTGATTACTTTCTAATAGGACTCCCTGTCTATAACAAGTTAGCTACATCTAGATACCCAGAAGCAAATGCTGAAGTATCACTGCAGTTTGCTGTCCATGTGGTTAACTGAAGACCTGCTATTGATTTGAGGTTATTTGAATCAAGCAGATGTAGCTCAAGAAAATTAATATTCTTTAACTACAATTAAAACATATTACTCAAACATTCCTATTCTTCTAAAAGTATTCCTAGAAACCATAGCTTCCCACATATACTTGACCCTTCCTAGCTCAATCCAGTCATCATGGCATTTACAGTCCATTAATGATGTTGCAGTTCTTTTTCCTGATCCCTGCACTTAAAGCTAAAATGCATAGCTTTTAAGTTTTAATTTTATAAAGGAAAAAAACAGTTGTGAAGGCAGCTGGGTTCCCTTTAGCAAGCACAATCACTTCTTCCTAAAAACATTAGGTTTCTCCAGAAAAACAGCTGCCAATAGCAAACCAAAGATATAGTGCCTCTGTTTCTTACACCATCAAGCTTTCACCTAATTTCTCCAGCACCACCTGGAAATGTTAAAGCTGGCTGAGGTAAAAAAATAATAGTCTGTCAATAAGACACTGAGAAGATAAGGGTTTTGTTTGAAAAACAGGGCTTACAGTTGTTCATGTAAAAAATTACTTCTAAAGCTGTTGCCAGGTGATCACTCATCAGAGAAGCTTTGCTCAAACTACATCAGAATTACCTAACAGCTGTGAATCACCATGCCAGTTCCCCTGCCTTTTCTTGCTACAGTGCTTCCCACTGTTTTTGTTCAGACTGAACTAGAGTCAGAACAGAAGCTACTTCTTGCAAAAATTCCTTAATTTCAAAGTCCAGTAATATACAGTATAGTAATTTATACCTTATTTTAAATGGGCAAATGATAAGGCAAGTAACTGGTTTTGAAGCTTTTCTCTTCATTTATCTACAGTCTGGCAGTGGAAAAATCCTTTTAAGATTCTTTATGAATGAGGGACACCTACTGGACAAAATACACCATAAAAAAATCCACATTTCCATAACCTTTATACTCCAGAAAACTGAACTTAAAATCAACCACAGCTTCCTTTAAAAGAAAGGGGGGGAAGAAAAGGCAAGTGAGACATTGTTTTTACCTTCAAAGTCCTCAGTCAAATCAAAGTGAAGTTTGTACTGAAAACAAGTAAGCTATCAGAAAATTAATCTCATTTTCCTGTCTGAAGTAGTCAACAGAGAATTGATCAAAGACAGGAATTACTTTTCACGGAGGTGTTCAAAGTATCCAAATACAGTTTCATTTCATTTTTTAGATTTACTCTATTCAAAGCTCTCTCTGAAAGAGAGAGGAGCTTCATCTCCAGCGTTCATGTTGGCATGGGGTTGTAAAGCCTCACCAAGTTGTAAGACTTAGTTGACATGATTTTTAACAGGGCTCACAGTTGTTCATGTACTCTTGAGTTAGATGCCTGGTAGAAATACTGACAAGATATTCTCAAGAGGTCAAAACAACAAAAAATAACTTTACCAGCAACTTTAGAAAATCAAGGAAACTTTGGCAAAAGGTTTAGTGCAATATTCAATCTATTTAAAAGACTTCTCAAAGCGTTAATTTAGCCCATTCAAGCTAGCAAATTTAAGCCTGTTCAATTATAAGTTACTCAAGAACTCCAAAAAGAGGGAATTGAAGAAGGAGAGAAGGACAGAAAATATACAGAAAAGCACACATATAGCTACCAGCTCCTGGTTTCCCATGATGATAGAAACTCCAAAAGGAGATAGGGTCTAGACAAAGTGATGGTCTCATGTTTGGCCTTAAATACCCCTTGGCCTTCCTGGGCCCTTCCCCCAGGTGGGAATTCTGGTCATTTGGCCACTTAGAAGCTGGGTTAGGAGAGTGTGGGGCATTGCCTATGGTGTTCCATGATTGGCAGCCACTGCCAGGCTGGGATATAGGCTCTAGGGCTGGGGGTGTAGAGGGCAGATAGCTGCCTCACCAGGGCAAGGCCTGACCTGCCCCTTCCCTCCCACGCATATGAATGCCAAAATGTCTCAAGCCATCGATCTTTCCAGGCCCTCACACAAGGCTGGAAGGCATATCTGGAGGTCATCTAGTCATATTCATGTCCTGCTCAAAGCAGGTTGCTCAGGGCCCTGTTCTAATGATTTATGATTACTACAGCCTAACTGGGCAAACTACTGTGGTGTTTGACAACCATCATGGTGATTTTTTTTTCTCTAACTGGAATTTTCCATGTTGCAACATGCATCTACTGCTTCTTGTACTATCAACATCCTGAGAATAATCAGCCTTTGTATCTTTTTTGCAGGTAGGTATAGACACTATAGAGACCAATAAGATCTGTCTTTAGCCTTCTTTTCCTAAGGCTGAAGGGATTCCGATATCTTGAGCTCTCATCTTAGACTCCTTTACCATATGCTGGCAGGCATCCACTTTGATTTGCTCCAGTTTTTCCCTGCCTGTCTTTTGACCTGAATTTGTGCACAGCACTCCACATACAATCTCACAAGTATCACAAAGAGAGGTAAAACCACTTCCCTCAATCAAGAGCACATTACTGACTTATGTTCAGTGCGTGTTCCAGCAGTACTCCCGATTGTGCAAAACCTCTTTCCAGCAGTCTGGCCTGTACTAGTGCATACGGTATCCTTTATTGAATAAACTGAAATCTGTCTTACCTGCCTCTACTACACATAAGTAGTAACCTTATTGAGACGGACCGAGCTGTTTTTTATTTATGCCTCAACGTATGTGACACATACGGTGAAAGATTCCTGTAAGACTGTGGCGGCATCCCTATCCCTGGAGAGGCTTCACCTGGCAACCAATCAGGGCAGTGAAAGCCTCCACGATGGGGCAAATACTCGGATCCTCGCAAAGAATGATGGGATGCCCGAGAAACCAAGCTGTGGAGAACCTTAGCACGTAAAAGCAGCTAACTACGACACAACGGAAGTGATTTTGCTTTGAGTGTCTTGGAGTGAAGGGGACTCGCTTGTAGGGTCCTTTCGGCCTCCCCACCCCCCTTCACCTTGCCTTTTCCTCCCTGTGGTCCTAATTCATCGTTCCCGTAAATCAGCTTGTCATCGCGACGACCTCATGCTTCGCTGCCTCCCCGATGGAGCGGGTGCCGCTGCAGCTCCCTGCCCCCGCCGTGCTTCCCGGGCACAGCCGCCGCCGCCGCCAGCCTGCATGCAGCCGAGTCCACAGCGCGAGCCCACCTGCCACCCACACTGCAACTGCCGCTGCCATCGCCGTGTTTACTGCGCTGCCCGCCGCACCAACCTACCGTAGCAGTAGTCCGCAGCGACCAGCCTGACGCCGCCGCCTGCACTCGATCGTGCCTGCAGCCGCCGCACCTCAACCATAGGAGCCTGCAGCTGCTCCAGGACTGTGCCCGTGGCCACGGCAGCCTGTTCCCCGCCGATGGAAGGAACATGCAGCCTGCTACTGTTTGGAAATGGCGCCCTGCCTCGGGAGCAAATGCACCGCGGTTCGCAGCACGCACGCTCCGCCTGGCTAAGCCAATGCCGACAAAGAGCTGAGGTTCTTGCGGTGACGCAGTCCCGTCTTCTGTTTCTTTACCCCACTGTCTCTGCTCCTTTTCCTATCCCTCTTTAACAGGAACACGTACCCTTTTATTTTATCAATAAACGGTTCTCAGATAAAATATTTCTGCGTTTGCGCTTTATTTTCATCCAAGAAATCTATCAAAAGAATCCTCCCCAACTCCCGCTTTTATAGCGTCACGGGACCCTTGTTCATTCTGTATCATCATAGTGACACAATTGCTGTTCTTATAAAGCATGTTTTGCTGTGCTAGCTTCTTTAGTGAACTTAGACCTTCTTAAATAAGACAAAAAATATATTTCTATCATTTTTCAGAAAATCTTTAACTAGCATTTTGTTAAAGATTCTGGTAATAGAGTATTTCACTGCCCAACACCCGTATGTGGCAATACACATGAAAAGACAAACCTGTAATGAGAAGTCGTGTTTATTTGCTATTAAATCACATCAATGCAACAGTTAAAAAACACAAGCCCAGCCACAAAGCAATTGTTCATGTAACCAGACAACAAACCCTTTCCTAGAGGTACTGGTCTACAGCCATGAGTGTTTCTTTGCCAACCAACTGGACTGAACTCCGTCAAAAAACCAAGCAAGTAAACCCCCCACACACCACATATTACATGAAGGCAAGAACTTATGAGGCATAAGCCAACGTGCCCTTTCAAGACCATCTACACTATAAGTGAGAATATATTCACCATATAGTGCAGAGAGAGAAGGAAACAAACATGCAGTATTTTTGTGTTCAGGTGCAAAGTAAATAACTAAGATACAAAAGGGGAACATAGGGAAAAACTTTGCTACTAAGTGGCAGCATCTATTTTGATTAATCCATCTCCCATGTGTGGTGCACTTGAGAAGTCTGTTCCTGCAATTATATATAATGTGGCAGTAATCTAACTACTAGCTTTACCTCTACAGCTGGGAGCATCTCTACCAAAGTACTGTATAGAGATGCAGTTCTCATTAAGAGACAAACAGCAAATTATATTGAAGATGCTGATTGTGATTCTACTTTCAAAAAAAAAAAAAAAGATAATTATTCTCTTCTTAATTTGAAATATAAAGCTATATAAGGTCTTCTTTTCATACTTTGCATTTCTCAGTAGAAAGATGTGCTGGAGCTATATCAGTTACAATCATAGAACAGTTTCCTTCTAAAGAGGATCCACTCAGTCTTATTCGTACCTTAAGCCAGCTTATACAGCCATTTAGAAATGCTGTCAGTTACAGAGTTTGCTTCTTTTTCTTATAGAAGAAAATAGTGGTTTTAACTTATAATGAGAGTAATACTCTGATTTTATAAAAAGCAAAGGAGATACTTAAATAATAGCCTTCTGTAAGGCCTTTGACATGGTTCTCTACAATTTTCTTTCTAAATTGCTGAGAGATGGACTTGATGGGTGGACTCTGGTGAATGAGGAATTGGTTGGATGATCAAATCCAAAAGAAAGGCCTCAATGCTGTGCAAGTACTGCTCAACAATAGATATGTTTGGCTGAGCTAATTTTCTTCACAGTGGCTGTTATGGAGCTAGGCTTTGGATTTGTGCTGAAATCAGTCTTGATAGCATAGTGAAGTTTATGTTATTGCTAAGCATGGCTTTCTGAGGGCTTTGTAAGCCAAGGCCTTTTCTGCTTCTTGAGCAACCTCACCAGCTAGGGAGCTGAGAGTGCACAAGTTGGGAGGGGACACAGCCAGGACAGCTGACACCAGCTGACCAAAAGGACATTTCATACCATATGGTGTCCTGCTCAGTATATAAACAGGGCAAAGGGGGGGAAGAAGGAAGATTAAGAGACATTTGGAGTTGTAGCATTTGTTTTCCCAAGCCACAATTATGTGTGATGGTACTCTGTTCTCCTGGGAATAGCTGAACACCTGTCTGCTCATGGAAAGGGGTGAATTAATTCCTTGTTTTTCTTCACTTTTATGTGCAGGTTTTGCTTTCCTATTAAATTGACTTTATCTCAACCCATGAATTTTCCCACTTTTCCAATTTTCTCCCATCCCTTGCAGGAGTAAGCAAGCAGCTGCATGGTGCTTTGTTACTAGCTGAGATTAAACTATGACAGTTATCAACACTCCCTTGAACACAAATCCAAAACACAGCCCTATACTAGCTACTACAAAGAAAATCAACTATTCTAGCCAAATGGTCAGATCTAGGGCACCTATGGTCTGTTCTTACTTCTTAAACCTGAGAAACTTCTTTCCTTCTCTGAGAATTCTTTCTCAGAGAAGGAAAGAAGACATAAAATGTGAAATTTGAGAAACGTTGTAATCTGAAGTGTGTCCATAGCATGAGGAAGCATACTGAAGTCAGTAAATATGCGTAAAAAAATACCTAAAATGTACTAGCACAAATTTCTGAACAATTCAGTTTTTGAAGGTTGCAGCTTCAGGACTTGCAGGGAACAAGCCTAACTTCTAAATGAGGGGGTTGGAGGAGGAAAGTCCTGTTCATGCTACCCACTCTCAACTATCTCAACCACCAACACATGCCTCACTCCTTTCAAAATGCTACTCATTTGACTTCTCCCTCCTTTGATAAGATAGCAAGGTTTACTCCTACAATTACATAGGAAGTTACCTGGTTAGATAGAAACATTGGGATTTTCTACCAGCACGAGAGAGCAATTAGATAGGTTTGGGATGTCTGAGAGTATGAATTCATAATAATAGCAGCAATACACTACTTGCATACAGTTCTGGAAGGTATTTCTATTACTACCCAGATTAACACAGGCTCAAATAGCCCTGCCTACACTGTCCTTACACTTCTGGCTAACAGGGTACACATGCCCTTGGATTTTCCATGTTGGTGTGGAATGTGCAATATTTCATTGTGAGTGTTTTCTCCAGCTGGAGTCACCCAGTCCTGGTGACTTTATAGTGTTAGTCTGTAGACAGTTCCTTGCTTTATGCCTTTCTTACTTTCTAATATATACATTACCTTTGTTAATATATACATCAGTTTACTTTCCCAAAATGTACTGGAATTTAAGCAATAAGTGCCCTTAACTGCTACTTGTTATTTATGCCACAAGAAAGAGAAAACCTCTTTTGGATTGTGACAGGCCTCACAGACACAAGTAACCTTGACCTTGACTTGATCAGCCTGTACTCAGGAGAAAAGGAAGTGCTTTCTTTAAGGAAGAAAGTATTGAAAGTGGTGACCCCAACATGATGCAACCAATAGCCAGCTGTGTGGAGAGTGGCGGAGATAAAGCCCAGTGGAGAATAGCAGCGTGGAGAGCAGCAAAGGTCCAGACCTACAATTAAGAAGGTGGGCTGCTGGGGACAATGGGAGTTCAAGTGTCAACCGAAAAAAAGCTATAGAGAATGTATGTACCCTTATGCTAGGCAAATGAGGGATAAAATATGATGAGCTGGCACTGCGAACTTTATTGCTATGGTACAAGAGCCAAGGGGTGGATGTCACCACAGAAGGCACATTTACTACTAAAAACTGGGAACAGCCTGATGAATTGATTTTTGAGTCAGCCTCTCATGGCAATGAGACTGCTAAAAATACTATGACTACCTGGAGGCTGGTGCTGGATACCTTGAAACTGCTGAAAGCTGGGGCAAAAGCAGCTAAGGCACCACAGGCACCATCCACCAGAACACCCAGTGATAGTGGAGTGCCAGAGGGAGTGGTTGGGGGAGTAGGTGCCACATCGAGTTCATAGGCGAAATGGATGGGTGTGAAACTAGAAGGGGAGTGGCTGTTATCCAAGTCTCCTATTCCTGCAACACCACTTGCACCACACGCACCTTGTCCCAGTTTCCACAACCCATTCTATCCTCCTCTGCCTGCAGATGACTGATGATGAACTCATGCCGACAGCCCCATCACTGCTTGATATGCTTATTCACAGCCTCAGCATGCAAATGGAAGCCAGGAGCTAAGCAGCACTCAGTGTTGAGAGCTCTGGTGTGGAGCTGCCAGCACCTGGGATTGCAGAGCACCACATCCCACTGTGTCCACAGCCAAAGCCTGAGAGGCCCAAGGAAATATAGGATTCAACGCGACCCCCATGTCAGGGAGAAATGATGAGGAGGACTCCATAGATATCAGAAGGCTAATTAATTACTTTATTATACTATATTATTCTGTACTATATTACACTACATCTAAACTGAATCTGCACAAGCACCCAACTCAACTGCACAGAATTTCATTACTGTCAGCCAACAGTCCCGACACACACACATGGATTTCAATTGGTCAGTGAATCAAAACACTCACACCAGAATCCAATTGCCAATTTCCTTCAGGTAAACAATCTTCCACAATGTATTCCACTTTGAACAACACAGGAGCAGTAAATGAGAGAAGAATTGTTTTCATCATTCTTTTCTCTGCTTCTCTCAGGTTCAGAGAATGTGAATCCCACAAGGAAACCCCCTCTATTAATAGATTTACAGGATCCTAACGGGGGGCCCAAGTTGCCACCCTCGTGGTGGCCTTCAGGAGGATATTTTTACCATGCAACTGGTATCGGTTACTGCCTCAGCATACAATGAGGTTAGCTTTTGGAAACATATGAAATTAATCACAGTTGCTAGTGGGGATCTCGAAGGCACTGAATGAATTTCTGTACCTATGCCCCCACTGTCCTTGGGTGGCCAAGAGCCTGCAAAAGGAATGACTGGGGAATTTCCAGTGGTGCACAACAACAGGACTGCACCTGATATACATGTCCCCTTTAAATGGCAAATTCTCTCAAAGTTATGCCAGCTAGCCGCCAAATATGGACTAGGGTCTCCAGCTGTAGCAAACATGTTACAAATTCTAGTGACCTATGAAATGACACCCTTTGATATCAAGCAAATAGCCAAGTTGCTCTGTACCCTGATTCAATATATGATGTTTGAGTCATGTATTGAATCAGGGTACAGAGCAGGGTACAGACCTGACAGCGATTTGCGATTCCTAATTTAGAGGTGCCACAGCAAGATCCACACTTTGGGGTAGGGATCCCTCAACTTCTAGGATTGCCTCCCATAGATAACCCAGTTGCAAGCACGCCTAAATCCCTTGATATTGGCACAGGCAATAGATTTAGGAATGCAGGCCCTGATGAAAGTTGCAAATATGGCAACACCAACTCAGAGATATGCAACAATGTGACAGCGCCCCAAAGAGACTTATATGCAAGTCACAGAATGATAACAAGATGCAAATAGTAAATAACGATGCAAAAAAAATCAGCTGATATTGCAATTGGCATGAGACGATGCAAATGAAGACTGCAGGAAAGCTATAGACCTTTTATCAAGAGAAAATCCATTCTTAGATTAAATGAATTATGCATGTGCTAAATTTTGGAACTGAATCCTATAACATGGCTTTGTTAGCTAATTCCTTTGCAGCTGCTGTGAGATTGTCATGCCAATGCTATGGATGCTGGCAACAAGGCAATATGAAAGCAAATTGTCTCCATAAGTCCAACTCATTGGGGACACATTGGAAACAGAGAGCTGTGCCTATAGCGGGAAACTGTTACCAATGCAGAAAACCCGGTCATTTTGCCAAGAAATGCAAGTCATGCTAACAGACAATCTCTTAGTGGATAGAGAAACGGGAACAAGAGCGCAAAGGGGATTGCACACAGAAACAAGCACCTTCCCATCCCCCAGTGCAGGCCTAGGCAACCAGTTCACAGGGAAAACAAGAGGATCAGCTGGCATGGATGCTTCTACTGCCCACACAGTAACTATAGACTCACTAAAGGTATATAAAATCCTCCTCAAGGCCCATGGGCCTAATGGGAAAGGATAAAGTGCATTACTATTAGGACAATCAAGTGCAACGTTACAGGACATTTTTGTCCACCCTGGAGTTACAGGTGCAGACTGTACTGGACAAAACTGTGCTATAGTATCAATACTTACTCCTCCTGTAAACATTCCAGCTAAAAGTCGTATTGCTCAACTTGTACCTTTTAAATCTTTTGTTCCTACAACAGACTCAAACCTGCGAGGAAACTGAAGCTTCAGGTTGACCAGGTTGTATCTGATCAAAGACTAAACATCATTTGTACTCATACAATGCCTCAGGCAAATCCATTCCACATCCAGGTTAGTGGGATGATAGATACTGGAACAGATGTTAGTATCATATCTGCTAACACATGGCCTCAGTCATGGCCCACCACAACTGTAGGATCTGTTGTTGCTTGCCTTGGAGGTACCACACAAAGTTATTTGAGTAGTAAGCCTGTGTTAGTTAAAAATCCAGTAGGACACGCAGCCACAATCCATCCCTATGTTACTGTTGCACCACTTAACCTATGGGGAAGGGATGTCTTGTCAGCATAGTGGATTTGGCTGGGAACAGATTTTTAACAGGGGCCACTGTGCTGAAGGGTGCAAAGCATCCTACATTAGCCTTAAATTGGCTCACTGAATGACTATGTGGGTTGATCAGTGGCCCCTTGAAAAAGAACTAAACACCCTTGTTAGTTCAAGAATAATTAAATCAAGGACATATTGAGCCATCCACGAATCCATGGAACACTCCTGTGTTTATGATTAAAAAGAAATCAGGTAAATGCTGTTTACTCCATGACTTAAGAAAAATTAATGCAGTTATGGAAAGTATGGGTGCTTTACATCCTGGAATGCTATCCCCAACTATAATACCTGCTACTTGGGACATTTTGATTGTCAATTTTAAAGGCTGTTTCTTTACTACTCCTTTAAATCCTGATGATATCCCAGTGTTTGCATTGACAGTGCCCTCTATCAATCATGCAGCACCACTCAAATGATATCAGTGGAAAGTGCTGTCATATGGTATGAAAAATAGTCCAACAATTTGCCAGTGGTGGTATGTTGCACAGGCATTATTGACAGTAAGAGAACAATTCCCGGGAGCTTATTGTTATCAGTACATGGATGACATTTTAATAGCAACTTCAACCAAAGAAGGCCTTTTACAGATTCAGCCAAAACTGATGCAAGCACTGCAAGAGTTGGGGTTGCAAATTACACCAGAAAAGGTCCAACAACAACTCCCATTTAAATACTTAGGAGTTAAAATATCAGACAAACAATACAGCTGCAAACAATTCAATTTTCAGCCAAGATCCAAACACTAAATGATGCACAAAAAATTTTGGGTGTCATCAACTGGGTACAACCCTATTTAGGGCTAATTACTCCACAATTATCACCCTTGTTTAATATTCTTAAGGTGACCCTGAATTAACTTCTGCAAGGAAGAAGCAAAAGCCACACTCGAAACAGTAGAGTGGGCCATAGCAAACAGACAAGTTTATTAACTATGTCCTGAGGTTTCTATTACAATAGTCATTCTTATTACTGTTTTACTTACTATAGGTATTATTGGTCAATGGGACACTCAGTGGTCTGACCCACTACACATTTTAGAATGGGTCTTTTTGCCCCACCAACCTAAAAAGACAGCACCCACAGAGATGCTAGGGATCCCTTTTAAATTATCATTCCAGCACAACAAGAATACTTTGAATGGTGCTTTACAAACAGCACAGCGCTACAAAATGCCTCACAAAACTTTATGGGGCAAATTACCTATCACCTACCTGTGGGTTCGTTAGTTTGTCTGAGTGATCCCGAGAATTGTTGGAAAGTCTCTGTTCCCAGCCCGGTGCTTAAAGAAGGAGTCTGAGCTCTTCATTTCGCGGTCTCAAGGTCATTTATTATTTCTTATCTACAAAATTCTTTCTCCTGCCCTGACGAGGCCAGCTTAGCAGGATCGTCTGAGGCATTCTGCCCACCCACGGGACAGCCGTGCCTTCTTATACCACAAACTATGTATAACATATTTACAATTATCTCCCAATGCCCATCACCTATGTTAGACAGTGATCTTCTACTCTAAGCCAATCCCCAAGTGCCAACATCACACAGAAAATGGATGACAAGAAGAAGGAGAAAAGACCACGAGGTCGGGGCCTGAATCCTCCATCTTGTCTCCCAAACCCCCCTGTACCAAAATCCTAAAATCTACATTTTTCACCCTGTGAATGAACTATTCAAACCCAAGTGATTCCCATGTCCCCACAAACAGGTGGCAGATCCCTAAAAGGGTCAAAGTCAAGCCACCAGGTGCTTTTGGCAACATCCCAGAGGGATGTGCTGAATTCCCACATCTCCCCCTTCTCTTTGCACAAAAGCACTTCTTTTGTAACTTGACTCATGGCCCGCTGCATGCACACAAAGATGCATGATAAAATGAGCAGAAGAACCACAGGCCCTATCAAAATGTAACAACCTGCTTTTAAAAGTCCCTTCCACAACAGTGAAAGGTTAAAAAATCCAACCACATTATCCATCCAGGATCCAGTGACCTCCCCAAGTTTAACACTTTCTTGTAACCCTTTTTATATTTTCATAAATCAATTTTGAATGATCTGACATGTTCATGCAGCACATCCCCTCAAATTCTGCACACCCATGTTCATGTGCCAGCAGCAGATAGTCAATTGCTGCTCTGTTCTGAAGAGTTGCTCATCTTACACTGTTGATGTCTGTTAACATTTCACTCAGTGTAAAAGAAACAGCTCAAGCATGCTTGCTCAGCCAGCAACCCATACGATCCAACTGAGTCAAGGCCACCCCTAATGCTGCCTGTGGGGAGAAAATTGCAACTGCAGTTCTCCAAGCCTTGCCCCATGTGTGCACATCATCACAATTTGGACTGTATTGTTCCATTGATCTTTTCCCCTTATGTGTTTGCTCTTTCAAAAATTCTCAAATTGTGTGTTAGCAATGAAATAATTCTCCCAATGCTGCATGGACCGCCTCTGAAATTTGCAGGGATAACAAACCAAATTCTGTCCCCACAAATGAAAGAAGATTCCCTGTGGTAACTGTACTGCAACCTGGAGTGATGCTTTGGCTGTCACCTTGGTGTATTGTTTACCAAGCAGACACATTTCTATAAAAAGGTTGAATTGGACTGACATCGATTGGCTTATTTTTGTGTATGTTATTTTCGGAAGTTTGAAATTTATACAGAAATTAATTTTTGCTGTCCCAAGAATTTCCTGTTCCTGAGGTTTCAAAGGAGCCACAGGGAGGAACTGTGTCCAAAGATGCCACTCATTCACAGGATTTAAAATGACCTGTGAAATCATTATAGAAGTATTTTTTGGAATTGGCCATTCATTCACTGGCAAACCCACCAGACATTTTGAGAATGGTCTCTCTGGCCTTGAATATGTAAAGCAGATGCTGTATAAACTCACTGCATTGGCCAAAGCTTCCCAAACCTTTTGTTTTGGCAGTACCATGGGCAAATCTGCTCCACTGCCTGAGGCAATAGATGGAAAAATGAGGCACATGAGCAGTACCTGATCGAATCTCAAGGTCATGACTTCACTTCCTTGTGAGAAGCTCTGCCATGCTGTGACACCCAAGCCCCTGAGAAAAGTCCCAAGTCCTTGATCCCTTTATGAGTTGTTCGAGGAGATGTCCAAAGTCTTGTCCTCTGCCTCTGTCTGCGTGCTCGCCTCTTCATTTCCGAGATCTGTGTCTTCCTGCGTCTGAGTCCTGTAGGGCTTCACATGTCTCGCCAACACCTCTTCAGACCTCACCCTTAGTTCTTCCTGGATAATGTTAGAAAAAGTGACTGAAAACTGGTGAGTTAGGTTCTGATACGAAAATGAAACATTGATCTGTTCTGTTCCAGTTTCCATGCAATACTGCATAGGGAAATACAAGATAGCAACAATTAAAAATCAATCAAATAATACACACAACCAATAATACATCTAAAATCAACTATTACAACACTGAACTGTCATCCCAGAGTCTGCGATAGCTGATGAACCTTAAAACAACAGAGAACTGGAGAACTCATGTCCGGATTCATGTTTCTCCAAACTCTCCTTGAAAACAGCTTCAGCTATCATATATGGTCAAATCGCCAAGCCAAAAGACTTGAATACTTTTTGATGCAGAAAACATCTGGGTTGATTGTCAATCATTCCATTCAATTAGAGCTAGAATTTGGCCAGAATTCGAACTCTAATTAATGGATCACTCAATACATTTTTAAAACAAGACTCTTAAAAACAGCAATTATAAATAGGAAACCTTAGGATTAAAGATCAATCAAACCATTGAATAATTGAATCCCTCCAAAACTTCTGTCAGGACAGAAATTCTTCAAACACCGCAAACCTCTTGAATTCTTGGCTGCAATACTCTGTAATAACTGAAGAAATAGTATCTGAAGAAAACCACAAAACTGGCAATCTGGATTTAAAAGAAACCCAAAAAACATGAGTAGTCAAAAAATAAAGACAAGATTCTGAAGAGACACGTGTCCTGCAGATAATCACACAAAGAGATAATGAAGCACAAGAAAGCTGGCTGTAAATATTACAACAATACCTTGATAATAATTCTTATCATAAATTCTGAGAATACCCATTTTACAATCAACTTATTAACATGAAATGTTTGAAGGGCTTATGACCTTTTAAAAGTATTTATATAGCATTAACAACAATTCTTATCTATCAGTATCACTATAAAATCCAAAATAACAAAGATCACAAATTCGATACCAACAAAACTCTGAACTATTGAAGAATCAGCCAATGGTCCCACACACAGGATCCAATCAACACCACTCAAATGCTCTGTTTTCAGAGACATCCCAGGCAATTGAATTATTACCAATACTTCTCCCTTTATATACTACTTTCTCTCCCTGAGAGACATTTTTCACAGTAGATTTCCATTTATATCATATTTGTAATAATGTTGGAACTGAGTTTGCATGATTTTTGACTGAGCTAACATTTGAAGGGTGAACACATGAACGTCTGGGGTCCTGGGATCCATCCTGGGATCCATCCTCTGGGATGGGAGAGCCTTGAACCACTGGGATTGGAATCAAGAGAACCGGGACCACCCGGGATGTCTCAGGGGACTGGACCTGCCCCGACCGAGCCTTCCCTGTGCTCTCCGCGCATGCGCACTCTCGGGAAATTCCTCATGTTCCCCCTACAACGACGTCACTGTCTCTGTCCCGCTCTGCCTCTGATATCTCATCCCTCGTGTCTGTTTCTGACTCTCCCTCCTCCCCCGACACTGTATCCATGCCCTTCTGCCCGTGCGTACAGCCCTCTGCCCGCGTGTGCCTGCATTCCCGCTGCAATGCGTGTGGGTCCGCGTCCCACTTCCGGGTTTGGCATCGTCATCCCGCGCCCCCTGCGCCTGCCTACAGTGGCTGCTGGAGCCCTGCAGCTGCTCTGATGCTTGACGCTACTTTTCAGAGCCCTTCCCGGAAATTCCCGCGTGTCCCGTCTCCCGTGCGCCGCTTTGGCACCACGTCTGCTAAGATAGCCGCCGCCCCCGGTGTTGTGCTCGCAAAAATCGCATCAAAACCCGTGTTCCCCGTGCCAGCCGTGGCCGCCTCCGTTGCGCATGCGCCTGCCGCGCACCGTCGCTCCCGGGCCGTCCCGCGCCGAGCCGTGGCGCGCCGCCGCGCCCCCCGCCTCCCACAACCCCCACGGCCGCCTCCTGCAGCTCCCCCGGGCTGCTGGCTGCTGGGGTTAGCTGCTGGCTGCTGCCCGTTGCCATGGGACCGGAGAAGGGGTGGTACGTCAGGCACCCTCTGCACCCTGACCATGCCCCCTCTCTGCTTGCGACCTGCGCCGCGTTGTCCCGATCCTGTTCTGGCTGCCTGCCAACGTCTGCCAGCGCCGTGCATGTTCCCTGCTTGGCCGGTGTCCGTACCGCCTCTGCGAACTGGGGAAAAAACCCTCCCCGCTCTGTCTGGTCCCGCTGTATCTGCGAATCTCCCCGTGCCACTCGTGGCCCCCCCGTCGGGCCCCCACAGCCCCCACGGCTGCGTCTGCGACTCCCCTGGGCTGCTCCCGGCCGCGCCACCGTGGCACCTCTGCCCTGTATTTCCGACCCCCTCCGCCTGTCCTCCCCAGGACTCTAGGGGTAAAAGCTTCAAAGCTGTTTTATCTTTTTTTTTTTTCTCTTTTCTTCTTTTTCCACAGATTTTTTCAGAGTGTGTGACTGGCATGCCCTGTAGGGCTGCCCAGATGTTGGATTATTCCTGGGAGCATGTACCCCCGTGTTCTCAATTTTGACCTTTCTTACCAAAAGCTGAATCATCTCCAAGGTCAATCCGGAGTTTGCCCTGATCACTGTCCCGCAGCTTACAGGTGAGGAGTCTCCAGGCCGGCTTCTGGTCCTCCTCCTTCCGGATTGAGCTTGAAATGAGTCTTCTCGGCAGAGGTCGAGACGTTCTTTTTGAATTTTTCCCTTGAGAGTGCTTGTTTTCTGTTCTTCTCGGGCTGGATTTCAGTGGCTGATGGCTGTGGCGTGGCTGCTTGCCAAGAGCCCATCTAGGTGTCTTCTTGGAGCCCACCAGGGACCACCAAATGTGGGATCATTAGTTTGTCTGAGTGATCCCGAGAATTGTTGGAAAGTCTCTGTTCCCAGCCCGGTGCTTAAAGAAGGAGTCTGAGCTCTTCATTTCGCGGTCTCAAGGTCGTTTATTATTTCTTATCTACAAAATTCTTTCTCCTGCCCTGACGAGGCCAGCTTAGCAGGATCGTCTGAGGCATTCTGCCCACCCACGGGACAGCCGTGCCTTCTTATACCACAAACTATGTATAACATATTTACAATTATCTCCCAATGCCCATCACCTATGTTAGACAGTGATCTTCTACTCTAAGCCAATCCCCAAGTGCCAACATCACACAGAAAATGGATGACAAGAAGAAGGAGAAAAGACCACGAGGTCGGGGCCTGAATCCTCCATCTTGTCTCCCAAACCCCCCTGTACCAAAATCCTAAAATCTACATTTTTCACCCTGTGAATGAACTATTCAAACCCAAGTGATTCCCATGTCCCCACAAACAGGTGGCAGATCCCTAAAAGGGTCAAAGTCAAGCCACCAGGTGCTTTTGGCAACATCCCAGAGGGATGTGCTGAATTCCCACACCTACCCAGTCACAAACTGTTGCAACTGAGCGGTACCAGACAACACTGTGTTGTCTTTGAGACTGCTAAACAATTGCACACCGTTGAAGGGTGTCACTGTTTTTACTGATGGGTGTGGGAAAACAGGAAAAGCCATTGTGACCAGGAAAGACGACAATGGATGGCAAACAGTAGAGGGCCACGATAGCGGATCACTTCAGTTAGTGGAATTATGTGAAGACAGTCCCACAGAGAGCCAGCTGAGTAATGACAATCACACTGATACAGTTACATATCGTTCTCCCTTTATTGCCTGAACAATGCTCTTTTTATACACATTTCCCTTGTGCATGCAGCAGCCAACTATCTATGATTGGTAGCACAGCCTCGATCACGCATCTGCTACTCTATTTCATTGGTAAGCGTCAAGGCACCACATCATCGGGTACAGCCCTTTTTGTGGTTAAAGCATCTGGTCTAACATCCATCTTAGCTCTTGCAACATCACAACATTTCCTCTTTCTGGGCCTTCAAGGTGATCTCAAGGACATCAGTCCCTTGTTAGATTAAGGTTGGGTTGTCCAATCCCTAGAGGGACAACCCATGCCCCTGATCAGTGAAGAATTCCTCTACAATTATGTGCTGTAGCCATGGCTTTTCAATGTTTCCCTCATGTTCCCTCAAATGTCGTAACTGATTCTGTTTATGTTGCAGACATCACACAATAATTGAACTGATCATTGTTAAAAGAAATTGATAATGCTGCATTATTTGAATTGTCAAAAACTTTGTGGCATGCAATCCAAGGCAGAACTTGTCCCTATTATGTGTTGCATGTTTGGAGTCATGTACAAATACAAATTTGCCTGGCTTTATAGTAGAAGGTAATGAACAAGCTGATTGGTTAGCCAGCCCTGCCTGGACAGCACCACAGCCAGACATGCTGGAACAAGCGAGAGCATCACATGCCTTTTTCACCAAGGTGTTAGGCCTTACAAAACCAGTTTTTGTTAACAAATACCAAGGCCCCCAATGTTGTTAATACCTGTGCTGATCATCAAGGCCACACGGCATCAGTGCATACCCCTGTGGTCTGTGAGACTTACAAATTTAGCAGACAGATGTTACACACATTTCTGAATTTGGTCAGCTAAAGTATGTACATGTTTCAGTAGGCATCTCTTCATCCACTATATGGGCTTCAGTTCATGCTGGAGAAAAAAGCCATGATGCTATTACTCATTAGCAGCTAGCCTTTGATATCCTAGGCATTCTCCACACCATTAAAACTGATAATGGCCCTGCCTATATCTCACAGAAAACTCATCAATTCTTGCAATTATGGGGTGTGTCACATCTCACTAACATTCCTCATTCCCCTATAGGCCAAGCCATTGTTGAGCATGCCCATGGCACTTTGAAGTGCATCCTAGAAAAACAAAAAGGGAATGTCTGGTGAAACCCCACAAAGTAGGGTGGCCAAAGCTCTGTATATGCTGCATCAACTTATGATATTGCCAAACTCCCAAAACCCTGTCATTTTAAATCCTCTAGTGATATCCAGTTGCCTGAGCCTAAGGTATTGGTATGGGACTGTAGTGAACCCCAAGGATACAGGAAAAGCTCCTTGGAGAATTGAATGCTGAGTCATTCCTGAGCGGGCGTTGTCCTGTTCCTCTGACCCGACCGTGTTGAGACCCTGTCCTTTAATCAGTTAAGACAATACTATTGTAACTCTTAGCTATTGGTCAGTTAAGGAATATGCTTAAACCTGCGGCTATTGGCTGATTTTGGATCCATGCCAAGGCTATAAAAATAGCCCTCTGTACCCCCTTTCCTGGGAGAAGAAGAAACGCTGTAACCCTTCGCGGACCTCCCGAATAAACTTCACTGCGGAATTTCGGCGTATTCTCTTCCCCTCTCTCTCCCGTCTGCTTGCCACTGCCCCAAGCGATTCCTCCTAGCTGCTGAGCTGAACTCATGAAAGAGCTGAAATCACTAAAGCTGAATATCACTGGCTTGCTAGGAAGGAGCTCGGCGGCTTGGCCACTGAGCTAGCTGGGCATACATATAATAATAATTGGGCTTACCTAGAGAGGCTCGCATTATTATTATATAGTGGCGCAACGACGTTCGTCCACGGATCCCTTCGGAGAAGATTCCTACTCGAGCATCGAAACCCCCCGGGGCTTCAGTTAATTGCCTGCCGAACGCCGCTTCGCTGGGAAAAGGGACTTTTTCGTTCTAGAGGGAGACTTCTTTTCCAGCGGTCAGATTCGAACCTCACTTCTAAAACCTGAACATAGACTGTTCGAGGAGAACTGACTTAGCAGACGCCTTCCACAGAATTCACCCCAAAGGATTGGTATGTATAAACTAACAGCCGCGCGCGCCCTTTTGGGGTTCTGATTTTTTTTTGAGTTTTTTTTTTTTTTTTTTTTTCTGTTTTTTTTCTGTTGGAAGGAACATGGGTGCCTCTTTACGCACCCCAAAGCTTTCTGATATCGAGAGAGAGATTTATTTAACCATTGTAGAAATTCTATCTACTAACAACTTTTCCTTTTCTTCTGGTAAACTTTCAAAAAGCAATCTTAAAAGATTTATTTTATGGATTACCTCGCATTTTCCTGAAACTAATAAGAACACTGTTACTGACGATTCCTTTTGGGACAAAATTGGCAACACTCTCTATATAACTCAAACTAGACAAGATTTCTCTGTAACTAATTTTTTGCCTTTATTTCATTTTATAACTAAAAGTGTTCAGAATTTTAACTCGAAAAAACTCTTGCAAACGAGTTCAGTCAGTGGCCTTTCGAATGCAAATGGCTTGAGTGATAAAACTCTGCTAATCAGCCCGGCTACCATTGTGCCCGCGGGCTCTGAGATAACACTTTCCTCTTCTACCGCGGGTCCTGGGGGGCCCGACCCCCATCGTAGTTCCTTATCTAACTCGCCACACATCCTGCCTACCCCTGCCCTGGCCTCTGGTCCATGCCAGGTTCCGGCGGTCGGGTCCCCGTCCTCAGCCAATCCCCCCCCCGCCGCGCCCCACCCCGCCCCCTCCCCCGTTCTCCCTCCGGCCTCGTTTCCGCCGTCCCCCCCCGATTTCCCCCCCACCGCCGCCGCTCCGTGTTCGCCCCTCCCCGCGCCGCCCCTACCCGGGACCTGCCCCGCCCCCGTCCCCCTCCCCTTTCCCGCGGTTCCCTCCGCCTCTGTCCCCCCCCCTCATCCTGCCGCGCTGGCACCCACCCACACCTCTCCTGCCGTCCCGCCCCTCGCCTCTCCTGCCAGCTCTGTCCTCCCCCCCCCGTCCTCAGTCTTTCCCGGGACAGGAGAATTTTTACTAGCGCCGTCCAAACACCTATCAATCCTGTAACATGGCATTTCAATCCGCAACGCTGGAGTGCGTGCCCCCAACTCCCTATCCCTGCACCCCCACCCTGTTCAGCCCCCCTGTCCTCCCTCCGCGCCTCCTCAACACCCCTCCCTCCCCCCGAACGGAATTTCAGAAACCCCCCAAGTTATGAAAACCCCCGACCGTTCTTGTGCTTGCTGTGCTTCTACTCTGGTGCCAATAGCGCCACCCTCTGACCAGCCTGTGAAACCCTTGAAAAACGTTTCTAAGCGAATAAAACGCAAATCCAAATTAATAATACAGTCCTCCTCAGAGGCCTCCTCCAGTGAATCAGATTCTGAAACGATTCATTCAGACCCATGGGCTTTCATTAAAATGGAGGTTGTCAAGGCTGGTGATTGGGATCTTGCACAGAAAATTAATGCATTTCCAGTCGAGTACTTGCAAGGACGGAACGGTGGAGCAGCCACCACTAAAAGGTGGACAGCAATTTCGAATAAGGAATTAGTACAATTAAGAAATATAGCCAAAGACCATGGCAGAAGTGCACATATCTTTAGGAATTTTCTAGAAGCTATGTTCTCTGCATATGTTTTACTTCCACATGATGTAAAAATATTGCAAATTGCCTCCTATCCCCAGCAGAATATATGCTATGGGAAAGGAATTGGAAAAACATTTGAAAATATTATCAGATTCCTATGCTGCAGATGCTAATAAGACGAACTTTTCAGTGGATCAGCTTGCAGGTGAAGGTGCATTACAACAACCTGCAAATCAATTAGAAACTTTAACAAAAGACGCATTACAAGATGTTGCAACTGCAGCAAAAACCTCTCTGCTTCTCATGCATGATGAGTCACTGCCAACAATGCATTTTTCTACTATTAAACAAGGGTTAGATGAAAGTTTTATTAAATTTGTAGACAGAATTAAAGATGCTTTGGAGAAACAGATTGAAAGTGCAGAGGCAAGGAAGGAACTCTTATGTAAGCTTGCTTTAAGTAATTCAAATGAAAGGTGCAAAGCCATTTTGAGGTCCCTACCCGTGGATACAAACCCTACTATAGAGCAAATGCTAGAATGCTGTACGCGTCACATGTCCACTGAAAACACAGTGGCTCAAGCTGTTACTAAGAGTATTGCTGAAGGAGTTTCTGGGGCTTATGCAATAATGACTTCTAAAGACCAAGCTAAGTGCCATCACTGTGGCCAACTTGGACATTACATCAAGGACTGTCCTGAGAGGTCACCTCCTCGATACCACCGCTACCCTCATCAGAGACCCCAGATCCAGCAACGCCTCCAGCAGCGTCCGGGAAACGCCTTGCGGAGCCCGGTCCAGGGGCCCCGGGCGATGACAACAAATCAAAGGCCATTCAGACCCAACCACGCTTCAGCCCAAGGCGTTCCAGACCACAAGAAGAGGATTCAACCCACGGGACAACCCAGATGGGAACCCGCCGACAACTGGGAACTGCTTTGTCCATTGAGTTTACTAATGATAATGTCCACAGAATTCCCACTGGTAAATATGGACCTAAAGGTGATCCCTCAGACATTTTAATTACAGGGGACTCTCTTAATTGCCCAAAGGAAATATTTGTTGTTCCAGAAGTGCTTACGGTGATGCCAGGACAAGAAATCCTCATCCAGGTATATTGTATGGACTTACCATTTTTCCTTTCAAAGGGAACTCCAATCGCACAAGCCTTTTTGCTTCCAAAGAATCACAGGGAACAGATACCTCTCAACCCTACAGCCATGTGGGTACAAGTCGTGGGAACATCCAAGCCTTTCATCGAGTGCGGCCTCACCTGCAAAGGAGAGTTGACCCACCTGCCAGGGATGCTGGACACCGGTGCTGGCGTGACCATCATCGCTCGCTCAGATTGGCCTAAGCGCTGGGAGCTACAACCTGTTGCAGGTATGATTTCCGGGATTGGTGGAAATACAGTATCCATGAGGAGCAAGCACAACATCCTTGTTGAAGGTCCTGATGGTCAGATGGCAACCATCCGCCCATTTGTGGTAAGGGCCCCCATCACCCTTTGGGGCAGAGACGTTTTATCCCAGTGGGGAGCCACTTTAAGCATTCCCACTCGGGATTTTTCAGTGGGGCCACTGAGTTAGGGGCGCTTCCTGAAACACCTCGACTCATCTGGAAAAGTGACAAGCCTATACATGTCCAACAGTGGCCCCTTTCTAAAATTAAGCTGCGCGCCCTAAACGCTCTTGTGGAAGAACAGCTAGCTAAAGGTCACATCGTTGAGTCCGACAGCCCTTGGAATTCTCCTGTCTTCGTCCTACCAAAACCTGGGACTAACAGATGGAGGCTTCTCCACGACCTTCGCAGAATCAACGAGGTCATCGAGGACACGGGCTCTCTCCAGCCTGGTTTGCCCTCCCCATCGATGTTGCCTAGAGACTGGGAACTTGTTGTCATAGACATTAAGGACTGTTTCTTCAGCATTCCTCTACATCCAGATGATGCTCCTCGGTTTGCCTTCTCCGTTCCCTCGCTCAACAACGAGGCCCCGCTCAAAAGATACCATTGGACCGTTCTTCCTCAGGGACTTAAAACGTCGCCGAGTATCTGCCAGTGGTATGTGGCTCACATCTTGTCTCCCATTCGGAAATTATTTCCAGATTCCATAATCTACCATTATATGGATGATATCCTGGTGTGTGCTTCAGACAAAACTCATTTGGACAACACAGTTAAAAAGACTATTGAAGCCATAGAAAAGGCAGGGATGGAGATTCGTGAGGACAAAATCCAGTACATCAAGCCATGGACTTACCTCGGAGTCCAGATCCGGGAAAGGACCATCGTACCCCAGCAGATCACTATACTTAATGATCCAAAAACCTTGAGAGACTTACACAGCCTGTGTGGATCCATCAACTGGGTACGTCCACTGCTAGGAATTACAACAGAGGACCTTGTTCCCTTGTTCAACCTTCTTAGGGGACCTAAGGAATTGGACTCTCCCTGCACCCTCACAGAAGAAGCCAGAGGTGCTATTGTCAAAGTCCAGGAAGCTCTGTCTTCACGCAAAGCTCATCGCTTCGACCCCAGCCTGCCTTTCCAGTTCATCATTCTGGGAAAAGCACCCCGATTCCATGGACTGATTTTTCAATGGGACTCTCAGCTTCGAGATCCTCTGCTGATACTAGAATGGATTTTTACAAGTAACCAGCCCACAAAGACACTTACCACCTACCAGGAGATCATAGCTCACCTAATAAAAAAGGCTAGGACTCGCCTTCGCTCTCTTTCAGGTTGTGACTTTGAATGCATATACTTGCCAATAACTCTTACTGATTTTGAGGATCTGATCCAAACTAATGAGAGTCTTCAATTTGCCTTAGACAGCTACACAGGTCGAACCACAGCTCAAATCCCAAAGCACAAAATTTTAATTCTAAGGAAACCTTTCATTTGATTCCAAAACGAATCCAAAGCGTAAAACCTCTTAAAGCTCTAACCCTCTTTACTGATGGCTCGGGGTCCTCCCACAAGTCAGTGATTACATGGAGAGACCCCCAAACTCAAAATTGGGAATCTGACATACAAATTGTACAGGGCTCTCCACAGATTGCAGAATTAGCAGCTGTAGTCAGAGCTTTTGAAAGATTTAAAAATGAACCCTTTAATCTGGTCACAGATTCTGCTTATGTTGCTGGTATAGCTATGAGAGCAGAACACGCTCTTCTTAAAGAGGTTTCTAACCCAAAGTTGTACCAACTGCTCTCTAAATTGGTACGCCTAATCTCCCACAGAAAGCAGCCTTACCATATAATGCATGTGAGGTCCCACACGGACCTTCAAGGTATTATTGCAGAAGGCAACAGGAAAGCAGATGCTTTAGCAATGGTTGTAGAAACTGCTAATATTCCTGACATCTTCGCCCAGGCAAAGCTGTCTCATGCGTTTTTTCATCAAAATGTGCCTGCCCTTAGGAGAATGTTCAAACTCTCAAAGGATCAGGCAAAGGCTATTGTGGCTACATGTCCAAACTGTCAGTCCTATCAGATACCATCTATGGGAATGGGAGTCAATCCCAGAGGTCTGAACAGCTGCCAGCTGTGGCAGACAGATGTTACTCACTTTGCACCGTTTGGAAGATCAAAATACGTGCATGTATCGGTTGACACATTCTCAGGAGCTGTGTTTGCATCATCACACGCAGGAGAAAATGCAATGCATACAATAAAACACTTTCTACTCGCTTTTGCCACCCTGGGAGTACCAAAGGAAATCAAAACAGATAACGGACCAGCTTACACTTCCCGTAAGTTAAAGGAGTTCTTCAATGCATGGGGCATAGCACACAAGACTGGCATACCTGTAAACCCCACAGGACAATCCATCGTGGAAAGGACACATCAAACCCTCAAAAGAGTCCTCAATCAGCAGAACAGAGACACGAAAATCACATCTCCAGTGGAAAGACTTTGTAAAGCTCTCTATGTCATCAATTTTTTGAACTGTTCAGTTTCAGAGCCTGATCCACCAATACTTCGCCACTTTGCAAATTCCACCCAAGCAAAGCTTACTGAAAAACCACCAGTGCTCGTGAAGGATCCTGAATCACATCAATTTTCTGGGCCTTATCAGCTGATTACTTGGGGTAGAGGACATGCGTGTGTGCTACTGCCATCCGGTCCAAGGTGGTACCCAGGAAAAAATGTAAAACCATACTTAGAATCTACGAATACCGCTCCTGCATATGAAGACAAGAACTCTCCTGAGGCAAACACAAGACCACCTCAGAACCAAACCAGCTCGGCCTGGAGAAGAAGACGTCGCCGAACTCCTTCTAACACCAGCACAGACCGACCCATCACAAGACAGCAGACAACACTGAGGACAACATAATGTCCTGCTGCATCAAGCCATAGATAGCCTTAACATGAAAGTGTTTTTGAATTATGTGTTGTTACTCTGTTTTTTGCATTTTAAATACCCTATTGTTCCTTTTCTCTAACTTTTAAAAACCCCTCCTGCTTTCTACCCACTCTTTCTCCCTTAGCATAACTTAGAAATTAAAGGAAAAAGGGGGGAGGACAGGAACAGGAAAAGATCTAGGCAAAACCCTCTCATCATAAAGCTAACAATTTTGTTTATATTCCCTATCAGAAGCCCTATTCCTGCCCAAAGATGAAAAATATCTCCGTTGGTGCTGTCCTCACTGCAGCCTGGATGCTCTTCACTGCACCGCATGTCTCCGGCTGGATCAGCCCTCAGCCCAGTCATAATGTCTGGGTAACCTTAGCAAAAACGCTAAAACAGGACAACCTGTGCTTGTCCATGGGAAGCATTGATAACCCACTTTCCACATGTCTAGTAGGAATTCCCTTTGTTGCAGATGATTGGCCTTTCTATAACTCAGAGGTTCTTCGCACCACAGGTAAGAGACCCAATGTGGTTGATACTTGGGACGAGTGGACAAAAATTCTGCCAGATGATAATCAGGAGCCCCAAGAATTGGATCTATTGGGGTCCTCCATGGCCACATATTGCGTCAAATTTTACTTTAGACGTCCAAAAAATAGTAATTGGCCAGGAATTGACCAGAACAAAAACACATATTGAAAAGATGTATCACCAATTAACAAAGCCTATAACCCTCATGATTGGTGCAATTACACGGCTCGTGTGATCTCTGTGTCCTCGCTCCATCCCAAGGTACTACCCAAGGGAATGTTTCTCATCTGTGGTGACAGGGTTTGGGCAGGGATCCCCTCCCGACTCCAGGGAGGTCCCTGTACCCTTGGTAAACTTTCCACCCTTACCCCAAATATCACCCTGTTACATAATTGGAAAAAGGAAAGCGAATCAAAACGCCAAAAAAGGTCCTACACTGAATTTGATGAAAATTGTGACCCTAAATTGTATGATTGGAACAAACCGAAAAAGATTGCGGTCTCCTTGTTTTTACCATGGGTAGCTGCAGCTAAAGCCCTCGGTGAAATCAGTCACCTTGGGTGCTGGCTCAGTAAACAAGCTAATGCTACATCTGCAGCCCTGAGTGATCTCTTAAAGGATGAAGAAACTACAAGACAAGCTTCACTCCAGAATCGAGCAGCAATCGACTTCCTGCTGCTTGCCCACGGACACGGCTGTGAGGACTTCGAAGGAATGTGCTGCTTCAACCTCTCTTCACGATCGGAATCCATCCATGCGAACATCCAGAAACTGAAAGATCTCGTGAAGGACTTGAAAGTAGAAACTATTCCAGACTGGGTTAATGAACTTTTTGGGCATTGGGGATTAACAGGATGGGCTGCTTCCTTGGTTAAGGGAATTTTGCTGATTCTCCTTGTAGTTGTGATTGTGTTGGCTATGTTCTCGTGCCTTGTTCACTGTTTTAAAAGAACTTTAGGGAATGCCTTTTTAGTAAAAACAGAAAGGGGAGTTGTAGTGAACCCCAAGGATACAGGAAAAGCTCCTTGGAGAATTGAATGCTGAGTCATTCCTGAGCGGGCGTTGTCCTGTTCCTCTGACCCGACCGTGTTGAGACCCTGTCCTTTAATCAGTTAAGACAATACTATTGTAACTCTTAGCTATTGGTCAGTTAAGGAATATGCTTAAACCTGCGGCTATTGGCTGGTTTTGGATCCATGCCAAGGCTATAAAAATAGCCCTCTGTACCCCCTTTCCTGGGAGAAGAAGAAACGCTGTAACCCTTCGCGGACCTCCCGAATAAACTTCACTGCGGAATTTCGGCGTATTCTCTTCCCCTCTCTCTCCCATCTGCTTGCCACTGCCCCGAGCGATTCCTCCTAGCTGCTGAGCTGAACTCATGAAAGAGCTGAAATCACTAAAGCTGAATATCACTGGCTTGCTAGGAAGGAGCTCGGCGGCTTGGCCACTGAGCTAGCTGGGCATATATATAATAATAATTGGGCTTACCTAGAGAGGCTCGCATTATTATTATATGGGACCTCATTATCAACATGTGAGAAGGTACTTGGGACCTTGTCACTTGGGAGCACAGGAATGCCTGTATTTCTACAGATACTGGAATTCAATGGGTACCTACCCAGTGTGTGGGCCCTGCTCTACACTCTGCTCTGGATCACAACCAGCAGCACCTTCTTGACAGCCCCTCAGCTGACTCCATGGAACAGTAACAATGTTTGGGTATTGTTGCTCCATGCATTGAATCAGATACTATTTTGTGTGTCTGTAGCATAACCAGAACAACCCGGGTTCTTACCTGCTTAGTGGGGGTACCCTTGAATGGCACAAAAAGTATACAAGTAACACAAAATGTGACGCTCTTTCCAGAACAATTGTAATACCACAACCCACTGTATGGAGCCATGTGTTCTTTGGGATGACAATTTGCCTGTTGCTTCACTTGAAGCCCAAGAGTTACACATTTTAGGGACATCAGAAGGATGACTAAGCAGAAAGATGTGTAATTTTTAATTATACACTGGGACATGATATGTGAGACCAAATTGGAACAGGAAAGCAAAATGTTACCTCTGATAGCTTCTGAATTAAATAAATTAGCTTGCTTAATAACAAAAAGAGTAAATGAAACTTCCTTGATTTTGAGTGCTTTAGCTATATATGCAGATAGTGTGCAGCATGCTACCTTGCAAAATCATGCTGCTATTGATTTTCTTTTGTTAGCTCATGCACATGGTTGTGAAGAGTTTGATGGCATCTGTTATATGGAGATTTTCTGGGATAGATGAGTGGCTGGAAGGGTTAGGTTTATCAGTCTGGATGAAGCATCTCATTCAAATTGGGTTTATAATTTTTTGTATTATCATAATTATTTCGCTCATTCTGCTGTGTTTGTTATCCTGTCTGCAAAGGGTCCTGCAAGGATGATAAATACTGCCTTTGTGGTCAGAAAACAAAAAGCGGGAACTGTGATGGCTAACAGCTGGCCTGAAGGCCTCACAGACACAAGTAACCTTGACTTGATCAGCCTGTACCCATGAGAAAAGGAAGTAAACATCTTTAAGGATGAAAGCACCGAAAAGCAGAAGGACTTAACTGCAAGGAACAGATGCTGGCCAATCTTTGGCAAGCACACACGCAGGCAACTATTGGCCAGTGAATTGGGTGGCAACAAGTTACTAGCCAATAGGGATTGAACACCATTTTTGAAAACCATATAAATATGAGCTGTGAACAATATAGATCACTATTGCCACTTGAACCTTGAAGTGTCATGTCCATCTCTACTGCAACATTAGCTCAGTCCATTAGATACAAGTGTTTGCATAAGAGGGAAAGAGATTTGTGTTTGCTTGTTTAAAAATCTTTTAAATGCTTTCACTAAGAAATAATTTTGGCCAAGCATTATGGTTCGACAGAGTTACTACATCACGTTTCTTCATAAATTTTGAAACAGCATGAATGTGAATTATAGCTACATAGTAGCACAAGGTAGCTCAAATTCAGCTTTAATTTCAGTTTCAGAACTCAAAAAGAAGCTTGCTCTCCACAAAACTCCTAGCAATCTTGACATTCATATAGCACTCCATACCCCAATATTTAGTGGATTTGTACTCATGATTTCCCTGTGAGACCCCACAGGGATCCTCCTTTCCATTCTTCCATCTAGGGGATAGAGGCTAACAGATACTCTTGTGTTGTATTTAGCATATTTCAAGAGTCCTGTACCTTTCTGTTGTTGTCTTGTGGGCAGCAGATCTTCACAGCACAGCCTCAGAGTCTTCCTTAGTCAGGGCTCCTCCAAGTCTCTCCCTAACTGGCCAGCCCACCCCCTTTTATCCCAGTTGCCTTGACTAGCCACAGCTGCAGCCCAATGAATGACATCACAGCTGCAGCCTGTCAAGAATAACTAGGACCTGCCGGGGCAAAGATATTCAAATACAGTACAGATATATTTTACATGGACTCAAAGGCCACTTACACAATACATATATTTTCAAGGACCTCCTATACTCTTGTATAATGTGCTAGGTAAGCATGGAACATAGAAGTTTTGAGATTTGCTCTTCTCCTTACTAAAAACAGAAAAAAAGCCAGAGATACAGAGTTCATCTGTGCAGTGACCAGCTTATTAATGACACCGGTAATATGTGATAGAGCCCCAAATAGCTAGACCTTCAAGGCAATTCTGCCCAGGCTTCTCACCTACAGCAAGTTGCTGGGGAAAAAAAAAAAAAAAAACAAAAAAACAAACGAACGACCATACAGTTTAAAATACCAAGAAATTCATACATCATTTGGATATCAAATATATTATTTTGGTCCAAATGAGGAAGAAGAAAAACACAGTGGTTACAATAACAATATATATGAAAGGTTTAAACATAGCTTCCTAAGCACAGTACAATCTGACCCCTAGAAAGGTACTTCTAGGTCCATGTCCTGACTTTTCGTCCTCTGTGCTTCCCAGCAAACTGCCCATGCTTCCACATATGTAGGGGGTTTTTGTGCTCCTATAAACCTTAAGCACTCTATATTGTGCAGGCTTGTGAGCTTCCTTCCACATTCCTCTCACAATACATTCTCCCAAGGCAGGTTAACAATCTCTCTTTTCCTCCAGGAAGGTCTACCTAAACTCTTTCTTCCACAGTAGTACAGCCAAAAAAAAAAAAAGGAAAGAGAATGTACAGTTCACAGAACTACATTTTACCATGCTTCATGATCCAAATGGCTAGACAACTGAAATATCAGAATGCCATAGCAGGCTTCTGTGCCTTATTTCATTAGAAAGAACATTTTATAGTCAGGTATTGTAGGGAACACATTTATACAGACCCCATTTAGGAACTGGGTAAAATCCATGTCAGAGATTCCCAAATCATGTTTGTTTCACAATGAAGTATTTAAGGCAGTAATTGTGTTTCCTATCTTTCTCTTAGATCTTTCATGTTGTAACAAAATGTATACAATTGTTTTCCTATATTTAACATAACAAAGAAATATAACTATAACAAAGAAATCCTATTCGTTACATGGTGAATGTTTTCTGGGTAAAAAAAAAAAGGAACACTTGTTTCCTCACATTTATGAACAATTAGAATTTTCCTGTATTGGTCAGTGGGTAAGAACTGTATTTGAAATTAAGAGAAATAGATTTATCTGTGAAATGCAAAGACTACTCATACAGAAAATATTTTAGGGAAAGCAGCAACTATTTAGGAACTAAACAGACTGTCTTGGTTTAGAGATATGTTTTGGAGAAAACACTCTGGAATTAGTGTTTACTCTAAAGAAAAGGGTTTCGGCAATCCCTCCTCACTGATAAGAAATGAGTATTAGTGTGTGAAAGTGAAAATACAATTGTTTATTGACAAACAATAATGGTGCACAAAAAAAAATAAATGCTAGATATTAAATGTCAGAGCCTTATTCCCCCAACACACACACACACAGAAACAACCAAAAATAAAGAACCAAAATGCCAGGGGAAGAAAAACTGGCTGGCCACCTGGCAGGAAGGAACAAAATGGCACCAGCAAGAAAGTTCATGCAGCAGCTCCGGAAAAAAGACAAAAAAGATGGGAACCTGCTGAATCTCCAGTGTTGGTCTCCTCCTCTCAGAAGATGAAGTTAGTGGATTCAGGGTCCTTTCTTTTTGCTGCATCGGCTTTTTCCAAGGTCTGGGGCTAGGACAGAGCAGCTCCTCACAGCTCTCCCCATATCCCTGGCTGATCACCTCTCTGGTCTTGGACTAAAATCAAGCTGAACAGCTCAAGGAAAAAACCCAAAAGCTGACAAACCATTGCAGTCTCCAGGGCCAGGGAAAAGGGGAAGAAACTTCTTGCTTAAGTTAACAAAAACCAAGCTACCTAAGCAACAACATAATGCCAGTCCAAATGGCACCGAGCATGTCCAAGGAGTGAGGCTTGGAACAAAGCCTGGACAAGAGCCCCCAAGGCTCCCACTCCTCTCCAGAACCCACCTCAAAACTACAGCAACCATTTCTGGGCAGAGAGCAGAAGATTAGGGGATGAGTATCATCATAAAATCACCCCAAGACACAAAAAACCAGGTCTTTAATCTATCTTGACTCCTTGTGAGATGTGTGCACAGCCTTTGGGTTAATTTAAAATGTAGAAAAATATGGACCTATTTTACCTGGGGTAAGAAAAATTAAAAGCAGTGAAAAAAAGTTTAGATAACAGAAGAAAGGACAGCAGGGGAAAAGCCCATGTAGTTCTATACACAACAAACATGAGAACACAATTAGCAAGAGTAGAAATATTATTGACTTGCCACTACGGAGGGGCTTTTCAACTACATGAAGTATTTCAACAGTCAGTCAGCAGGTAGCAATGGAAATACTAATAGGAACCCTGAGTGTTATTTACAAAGAGAAATGCTTATTTCAGAAGATACTACTTGATGCTGGGAAAAAAGAAACACCCAGAATTTAAATGGGATAACTGCTTAGCTACAGCTCCAGCACTGGTTCTGGATAAATCATTTAAGTATCTGCTTGGTAGTGAGAAATAAGCTATTAAGATACACATTGCAAGAATTCTGGACCCGACATTATGGATAGGGGTTGCATGGCCATGTTTTAGTAGCAGGGGTGGGGCTCCAGAGGTGGCTGCTGTGAGAAATTGCTGGAAATTTCCTCCATGTCCAGCACATCCAATGCCAGCTGGCTCCAAGACACACTGCCCACTGGCCAAAGCTGGGCCAATCAGAAATGGTAGTAATGCCTCTGTTGTAGCATATTAAGGAAGAAAAAAAATTATTGTGGGGGTGTAATTGGAGACAGAGAAGAGTGAGAATATGTGAGGGACAACTCTACAGACACCCACGTCCTTGGAGAAGGAGGGGGAGGAGGTGCTTCGAGTGCTGGAATTGAGATTCTTCTGCAGTCCATGGTGAAGACCATGGTGAAGCAGCTGTGACCTGCAGCCCATGGAGATCAGTGGGAGTGCAGAGATCCACCTGCAGCCCATGGAGGATACCCATGCTGGAGCAGGTAGATGACCAAAAGACGCTGTGAACCTATGGGAGTCCTGTGCTAGAGCAAGCTCCTGGCAGGGACCCTGTGGAGAGAAGAGCTTATGCTAGAGCTCACACCAGAGCAGGTTTTCTGGTAAGACCTGTGACCCAGTGGGGGCTTCACACTAGAGCAGGCTGTGCCTGAAGGACCACATGGAAAAGTGACCCATGCAGGAGCAGTTCATGAAGCACTGCTGCTCATGGGATGGATTCATATTGGAGAAGTTCAAGGAGAACTGTCTCCTGTGAAAGGGACCCCATGCCAGAGCATGCTCTTTTCTCTGAGCAGCAGCAGGAACAACTGTGACAAGATGATAATAATCCCCATTTTCCATCTTCCTATGCCACCAAGGAGGAGGAGGCAGGAGGAGGAGGAAGGAGAGTCTGTTAAGGAGGGAGGGATAGGGGAAAGGTAGTTTTAAGATTTATTTTACTTCTCATTATCTGCTCTGATTTTGTTGGGAATAAATTCAATCAGTATTCTCACATTCAGACTCTTTTGCCTATGGTGGTATTTGGTGAGTGATCTCCCCCTGTCCTTATCTCAACACGTGAACCTTTTGCACTGTTTTCTCTCTCCAACCTAGCTGTGGGGGAAGTGATGGAGCAGCTTTGCTGGACGCCTGCTGTAACGTTGTCCCTGGGCTTGTATGTTCCCGGCTAATCAAACCCAGGGTCCCCGGAACAGCATGAACCAAGGCAAAAGACTCGAGAAGGCTCTTTCCACGTGGTGCGAGTATCCTGTTTATTGGTTTGCGTCAGGACACACCTGGGAAGAGACCAGGCAGGAAAGAGACCGGGCCTCGTCCTGCGGCTGGTTTTGTCCCCAAGGGAGAGGGGGCGGGGGAAAGGAATTGTGGCCAATGGGGTGCATTGGGGAGGGGCCAAGTGTGGGGACACCTGGGGAACCGACCACCAAGGGAAAGGGGGGATTTGGGAACATACCATCTGATAGGAAAAGGGGGAACAGTCCATGTGACCTTTACATAGTCCAGGGTAAGGACACTAACTAAATAAGCTGTCTAGCGCACTACAACAGACGCCTAGCATCCAGTCAGGGTCAACCCACTATAACTTGAAGGGTGGAAACTCACCTGGATTATTGCTTTCAATACCATCCATGTTCAGTAGGATTTGATTTTTCAGGATATTTGCAGGCATTTTTAATAGGCATCTAACATGACATATCATTAACAAAGGTAAAGAAACCTTGGTTTTCTTCCTTCTTCTATATCCAAACAACCTGAAAATATGTATGAAAAAGAATGTAAGTATACTTACCAATTATGATAGTTGTGTCCCACTGTGACTCTGTTTTTACAATGCAGTGACATTATCTCTGCTGCTGTGTAGTTTTGTACAATGATAGCAACTTTTACCACTTCCTAAATAAATAGGGTTCTCACATTTCTGTGATACTGACTTCACAATTTTACAATTATTTGTGAAAACATTTAATTGTAGACATGTAAATCTCATTCCATGACCTTTGATTTGACCCAGTCATTTGGCCCCATTTGTGATACTGTAATTTGATGCCAAGACTTTTGTAAACACTGCCATCAACTAATACATGAGCCAGAGGAGATAGAGGAAAAAATTATTCAATTTTGCTTTCAGATTGGAGATTATTCTCTTTTGAAGATAGTGGAAAATTATGTAGACATATTTGCTCTCAGAACTAGAGAAAAAATTAAGCTTGAAGTAACCAAAATTCTCAGTCCTCTTTCCTCTGCAAAAAGTGGCATGCTTCTCAAAAATTGTAAAGTCATATATAGACTCGTAGAAATATTTAGGTCAGAAAAGACCAATAAAATCATCAAGTCCATCTTTAACCTACCACTGCCAAATACATCACTAAACTATGTCCCTAAGTGTCACATCTACTCATCCTCTAAATATCCCCAGGGATGGTGACTCAACCACTTGCCTAGGGAGTCTATTCTGATGCATGGCATTCCCAGTAGCCTCTTTATCATACAAAATGATCTGACAAATAATAGCCATTATGATAAAGTATTTTTAAGTGAAGCAAAATTACCCATTCCTTGCTATTGTACAACCTCTCTTCTCTGTAGCAACACAGCTGCAAAGATATTAAGTCTTTAAAAATGTAGGAGAGAACATTACACCATTCTGGAATTTCCAAGTTAATGACAATTAAGTTCATCATTAAAATCAAGGCTAATAAGTCAAATAATATATCATGTTGACATGTTTATTTAGCTACTTAAATCAAGTTGCATCTTTGCCTTGCACTGTGCACTGTACCAGACATATCAAGGGTTTTGGCACCTTCACTATCATATCTATCACAGAAATGCAACACATAGCTGTAGATAGAGGCTGTATGGGTTAAAGATGGGAAAGATTTCCAGAGACAGTGTAAGGAAAGATAAAACTACAACTTCCATGGACATAGTCAGAAGAAGCTCCTGCAAAGATGTGAGAAATGCTCTAATTTCAATCTTTTTTCAAAACTAGGCTGTTGCTATTATAGAAATCCAAGGTACAATACACAGACTGGCTCTGCCATTAGGTCCTGGTTGTTCCTGCCAGATGTGTTCCTGCTGCAGCAGAAGCACAAGTAGAGGAAAAATATAAGATTAGAAGGAAATTGGTGAGGAAGAAAGAGAGAGGTATAATTCTTTTATATAAGAATTATATCTCATATAATGTCTGTGTAAGTCTGGAGACAGGGAAATTATACAGGTGTCAGGACCTGGAGGGGAAAACCATTCAGCAAAAAAAAGTGCTAATGGCTCCTTAGTTGACAAAAAGTGCAAGGGAGTCTGAAGAGGCAAGTGCTTGAAAGGGATAGTTCTTTTAAGCAATTACATATATATTATTCTCAGTTCTTTAATATTAGATTTAGCTGTCCTTCTATTTGAAAAATATGCATGTGTGGAGGATGGGATTTGACTATATTTCAGAAATTATTTTCATACATTTATAAAAATTTCTGGTGTTCTTACAGCAGAAGAGACATGGAATAGGGAGGATGTACTGTAGAGGAAAGTAGAGGTGTCTTATTCTAAAGGTACTTTTCTCCTTATTTATTGGCAAATAAAAAAAACTAAAAATAGAAAGGAGGGAAATGAATAGAGAACTAAAAATTGAAAGGAAACAGTAAGGCAATAAAGACTGATGGTTATCCCCACTTAGAGGAGAATACCTAGCAATTGTACTTCAGCAGCAATGGAAAGGCATATCAAGAGTAAATTTTTTGACCTGAGCTTCTTGCAGATATTTTGAGAAAAGAAATAATGGAATTTTATGTTAAATTATAAATCTTAGTGCAGTTTACTGCTCAACTGTCATTTCCATTTTCAGGTTTTCCCAGATACTTAATTGAATCTTCCTTGCTGTAATTACATTCTTTTAGAGGTAGTTCCAATTCACCAGGGTCTTAAAATTCCTTTCTCTTTGCACAAAGTCTTGGTATATATTAAAACTATTTTTCACTCCTTCTGTGAATGCCTTAATAACCTGTGGTCTTGCTCTTCTCAGAAATGTTACAAATAGGGTAAGGCTACAGCCTTTTTGAAACATGGGAGGTCAAAGCAAAAACAAACCAAGCCAAGAGATAGGAATGATGCCTTAATTATAAAGGGATTTTTGATTTTTCTGTGGGGGGTGGGGATGAATATTTTCTGTGGTTACTTGTAGTAGCTCTGAGGGTTAGATTTTTGTTACAGATTTTTAATTACAAATTTAACTAGATTAGTCCTCATTTCACCAATAGTGGCTTCAGCAAAATTGTAGACTTCTGTCATTTTAGCTTTAACACTGGTTTAAAAAGAGGTATTCATTGAGGGGAAAAATACTTCTGTTTGTTTTACTTTTCACATGACTCCTTAAAAGTCTGTTACATCTAAGCATGATTTGCTAAACCGGTACCATTTTTAATACTTATGGAGTACAAAAACTTTCCAATTCTAGACTTCAAATTTTAACATGTGGGAAGGTTGCTATCAAAAGTCAGCTTGTCTAGTATTAATTCTTGTAGTACAGTCCACAAACAGAATAAGCCAAAGGAATTATATAAATATGCATAAACCAGAAAGACTGGAAACATATAAAACAATTAGTTAACAATCATGAGTAAATTGCTCCCAACACACAGTGATTTCTTTGCTGCTTCATTTTAACTGTCATGTTGCCAAGTAGAGATGGCAACACTAGGAATAGCTTTCTTACAGTTATTCTCAGGAAACATCTTTCTGTCCCTTTTTTTCACTACCCCAACACAAAGAAAATAATATTTCCTGGACTTACTGTGTATTAATATTCTCATTTCTTACAAAATACTTAATTTTATGTCCATTTTTCCAGATTATGTGAAATCTAGTCTCCTGGCTAGTAAGTGTTTATATTAACTATAGAATATAAAATGCAGCTCTTCATGTCTTCAATACACTTTTTGATTGCTCAATCATGTTGAATATTAATGTCAGAGTTTGACTATGTGAGTACAATCAAGTGCTAACTGGGAAGCATTTACTCAGGCCCATCTTTATCTCAACTAGTAGTGTCATTGATACCTCTGTGAATCTCTTTTTACTAAACAGGCTTACAGAACATACAACTGCAGAAGTACCTAAAATAAAAGACTCAATTTAAACTGGAACACAAGTTCTAAATGTCATTCTTGTAGAAATACTATTATAAGGTATATGAATACCCAAAGCCTCCAATCCATTATGCACATGCACATGCCATTAGGATAGACAAGGTAAAAAATCATAGACAATTTGGTGGATTTATTATTTGACTATATAAGGCCAGTAAAGAGTGAGAAGTCAAATGACTGAAGTTACAAAAAAGATCAACAACGTTGCCAGAAGTAAAAACCAGACTCCCATCCATGCTGTAACCTGCACTGAACCCTTTAAAAACTATATGAATTGTCATGAGGTGGGATTTGATAAAAGATTAAGTCTTAAGATTAAGATCTAGTAGCATTTCTAGTAGCTCATAATAATAAAAACAACTTTATATCAACATGTACTCACTGGAAAATATAAATATTTTGTCCAGTATTCTGAAAAATCATTCATTTTAGTCTAATATTTCTTGATTGTATATCTCTCAGAAT